>SJYC01148848.1:0-28552 GCA_006408675.1 Madoqua kirkii | reverse complement strand
AAAGGAAAGTGGAGTCACTCAGTCATGTCTGACTGTTTGCGACCCCATGGACTGCAGCCTACCAGGCTCCTCTGTCCATGGGATTTTCCAGGCAATAGTACTGGAGTGGATTGCCATTTCCTTCTCCAGGGGATCTTCCCGACCCAGGGACTGAACCCAAGTTTCCCGCATTGTAGACAGATGCTTTGCCAACTGAGCCACCAGAGAAGTCCTATATTGTATGGTAATATGTTACTAATATAGATATCCTAGAAACTGTATGGAGTTCCTAAAATTTTTAAATGTTTAAGTAAATGTTATCAGGTATAATTCTAGTTACTATCTCAAAATATTGTCATAATATTAACCAAGTTCTGAAAAAATGCTTCCTCTTCAAGATTTATAAAAAGCGCTTTTGAATAAATATCAGTTCAGTTCAGTTGCTCAGTCACGTCCAGCTCTTTGCAACCCCATGAATCGTAGCACGCCAGGCCTCCCTGTCCATCACCAACTCCCAGGGTTCACTCAGACTCACGACCATCGAGTCCGTGATGCCATCTAGCGATCTCATCCTCGGTCGTCCCCTTCTCCCGCCCCCAATCCCTCCCAGCATCAAAGTCTTTTCCAATGAATCAACTCTCCGCATGAGGTGGCCAACACAGTTATTGTGATCCACAGAGTCAAAGGCTTTGGCATAGTTCATAAAGCAGAAATAGATCAGGGTTAGGTAAAAGACAACCAGGACACCAAGAGTGTCTAAAAGGCTTTAATGGGGAAGTGCTCCCGGCGGGGTTCCTGGACCCGAACGAGGCAGGTCGGGGAAGTCCACGCCTGGACTGTGCTGGGGAGTGGTTTCTATTTATTCGTTGCAGGGAATGGTCAGGCTAGATTGCCCTAAAAAGGTATGGTTAGTGGACGGGGGTTTGGATACGTTGCCAGGCTGAGGCGTCGCGGGCTGACAGGTCCTTCTGCGTGGCTGGGGTGGGGCGGCTTTAGCTGGAGAAGTACGCTGTCTTTGGTCCCCGGGATCTGGGAAGCTCCTTCCCTTAGGGACTTCCCCGTTGGGAGAGATGAGGGGCGGCCCCGTCATGGCCCGGGGTCTGGCCTTACAGTTTCTGAACTGGGTAAAGATTCTAATGAGAAACCTGATGACTTCACAAAGGTTAACAAAATGACTGAATGAATTGGTGAATATGCTTATAACTTTTGTGGTTTCTATATGAAAAATTACTGATTTGAATCTGTGTTTTCCAGGTGTAAGAAAAACTTCCCCTCAAACTAATTATGACAGTAACTTGGTAACATTATATTTTATAAACAAATTGAAACATTTATCTTTTCTCTCTATTTGAACCCTCCAGAGAAACTCTTAGTTTCCAATCAGATAAGTTAGGAAGGTTATCTCACTAACAGGTACAGAATTATAAAGGAACTTGAAGGAATCTGAGACCTTAAGAAGGGAGGAATTCACTTAGATCTGTTAGGCAAAATCTGTGATAAATCTTTGGCATGAATTTCCTAGCCCTAAAATGTTTTATTTTAAAAGTTCAGTCTGAAACTTTTATAGTGTCAGCAAAGCAAAAAAGTTTATGATCAATTATGGTTATATAAGTCATCAGGCCAAGTTTATTGAGACCAGACCTATATTACAAACAAGTCTTAATTTGGTTATACTTGGTAAAAATGATGGTGATTTTAAGGAGAAAAAGATGTTTCAATGAATGTTAAATCCCAGTTTGTTAATGGACATCTGTATCTACTAAGACTCATTTCCTGGATAGTTCTTTGTTGTTAGGGGAAAATTTAATTGCATTATTAAATGACACTCTAGGGTTGTTTCTGAAACTTATTTTAGTAATCTGTCTTTGGATGAAGATCAGATGCCTCATGCATGACCTGCAGTCAAAATTGGAATAAGACATAATTTAAGGAATAATCTCCAACCTGCGTGAAAGGACCTTTCTATCAGGTACTCTAAACTAGCTCATGCCTAGTGAAATTGAAGGGAAATTGACTCTTGGGTTAACTTCCACTTCCAAAGTCTCCTAAGCTGGACTGGTCTATAGAGAGATCTGCTGACCTCAAACTCACCTTAAAACAGTGCTTAAACTGAGGAAACTACACTACACTAGGATGAGAAGAAGATGACATCAGAATTTTATGATCATTTATAATGTTTTCTTGATTCCTTGGACCTATACCTATCAGTCACATGTTTTCTATTATGGACATGATTCTATGCTAGTTTAAACTCAATCCAGTTGTTGGGTTGTGGCCAATTACCTGTGCCTAGTACTTATGGGTTACCTGTTCTCTAGGTGGATTTCTGTTCTCTAGGGCTCTGATTGGATACCCCCTAGGAAATTTATTTTAGATAAGTGGTCAGTAGCAGCTTGTGTATGTGTGTGTGTGCATGCCTTCAGTGGGACTGGAAGATGTAATTGACCATATCTAAGCATTAACAACTTTCATAAGTAACTGGGCTATTAGCCTATTGAATTCTGTCTCTATAAGAAAAGCAGTGCTATGCAACTGCAAGGCCCTTGACACCTTACAGTATCTCAGGGAGATATCTGTGCTACAACTCAAACTGAATGCTGTATTTTCATACCTGATAAATCCTTTAATGTGACACATTTGAACCACATGAAAAATCAGATTTCTGCTTAAAGAGATTCATTCCCTAGTCTTGATGATCTTAAAAAAAAAAATGGTGTGGAGGCTAATGGCTAAAATATTTACTTTTAATTCCACTAATGTTATTAACTATACCACTTGTATTTTGCTTGTTTGACAAGATTATTATTTGTTGTATTACCAAGTATATGACTGAGCCCCAAACGGAAATGATGACTAGACTTGAAGCAGTTGATTAAATGTATAGCTCGATGTGTGATCAATGATTGTAATAGTGTAACACTAGGTATGAGAAGGAATACTTTCCTGGACCATAACTAGAAGACAGATGTCCAGAGATCTTTGACTATTAAGACCTAGTCCAGTAATAGCACATTGAGTGTCTTATCAAAAAAAACCCTTCTTCAGAACTGGAAACGAGCCTTCCCAGCAACGTGGGGCAAAGTGGTCATGAAATGCTCCCCAAAGTATGATCGGATTTATGACCACAAGGGGGCCATGTCAACTACAAATTAGCACTTACCAAGAGAATTGCCAGCTACTGAACAACAAAGGTGTTTGCCATCTGCCTCTATGGAGATTGAACCCTGTGCTGCTATAGCTGTGGACCTTCAACACCCCCTGAGGGAGTTCAGGGTGGGGTGAGGTTCTCTGTGCTCCACGGAGCCTGGTGGGACAGGTCTTCAGATAGTTGCATGTTTTTAGGAACAGATTTTATGATCTTAATCCTTACATCTCCTCATATCTAGAGAAGCACTAAATCCCTTCACGGTGACATCAGATCCTCATGACTAACAGAAACCTTTTGTAAAATGAGTGCTTCATGGTATTAAACTCCCCCTTCACCAAAACCTTATATATTGACCTACCCCCACTGCTGTTTTGGAGCAGTCTCTCAGAGCTATCTGAGATGTTGCCTCTTGGGCCACAGTCCTTATTTTGCCCCAAATAAAACTTAACTCACAACTCTCAAGTTCTACATCTTTTTTAGTCGACAAGGGAATTATATTTTACAGTTGTAGTCACATAAACGCTGTGTATTGACTTACTCAAAGATGGGGCCATAACAATTTTGTGAGAGGAGTGGAAGTTGGAGTGAGACACAGCAGGAGAGCTAAGTCCTCAGCTCACACTGTAGACTGTTGGTGGACAGTATCTATGAATTTAGGATTCAGCAGTGCTTCCCAGGTGGTGTAGTGGAAAAGAATTTGCCTGTCAATGCAGGAGACACAAGAAACATGTGTTCAATCCTTTGGTTAGGAAGATTCCCCTGGAGTTGGAAATGGCAACCCACTGCAGTATTCTTGCCAGGAAAATTCCATGGACAGAGGAGGCTGGTAGGCTATAGTCTGTGGGGTTACAAAGAATCAGACACAACTTATTTAGAAATGTAGAAGTTAAAGCAAGGGCAAAGCTAGGTGACTTGAGAGGGCTTGCTTCTGAGGAGAAGCCTGGCAGAGGATGAAGGCAGGCAGGGCACTGATTATTTTTATTATTACCCTTCAGTAACATTTGACTTTTAAAACCATGTACATGTATTGAGAGAGGAGAGAGAGGGAGGGAGACAGAGAGTCATAATTGACTTTGGGTCTCATGTTTGTGATAGCACAATACTGAACTTGGCTCTCTCTTTCATGTAAAACTTTGTAAACTTTCTGTATCAGGGTTTGTAAAGAATTGTACCCTCCCCTCCACTAGCCACCCCTGCTTCGAGCCCCCTGTGACTGTAAAAATCTCTGTTCTGCATCCTGCACATCTCTGTGGGGAGCCCTGTTCCAAGCTTCATGGTTCCTGTGGGCAAACTTGTCTGCAGCGTCAAGCCCACTGGGCTGTGCTTTATTGAGGAGAAGGCGCCTGGCTGACAGATCAGGATGGATTGCTGGCTCCTCTTCGGCTGCATTCGGTGAAGAGCCCTGTGGAAAGGAAGTCTAAAACAACTGTCTTTCGGGAAGCCTTTGTGTTTCTGGAGCCTCAACACAGAGAGAGTTATTGCAGGAAGTGGCCCTGCTGAACTGAAGAATTGGAGGCCAGGACCCTGTGCACTTGGGCTGACCTCACGCTGAGAGACTGCTCTGATGGCCAACGGGCAGTGCAAGCCAGCAGCAGGGACTAAAGAGGTCTTAGGGCCCATGAAACGTCCAGTTTGCTGGGCTCTGGGGAAGCTGGGCTCAGCAGGCCTGAGCTGACCTGGGGCTCTCCAGAATTGCCATTTCTCCAGGAGCTGCTTTATGCATGCTGCCTGATCACCTCTCTGCCACCCTGTCAGTGCCTGTGATAGGGGACTGACACCTGGAAGGGGCTGGCCTGGATGGTTTTTACTTCCTTTCTCCATAGTGGCTTCCTTAAGGTGGGACTGACTTCTTGAGATGCTCGCCTGTGGGGTCAGGCATCTCTCTATTGAATGGGAATAATCCAACCTATTAGAGTCTGAGAAAGCCTAGAATACCCCTCTTTCCTCAAAGTGTTGTATTTTTTTAAAATGAGACACAGCTAGGCATTCCTGCAGGATTCAATGAAAAATGAAACCTCTGTATTACTTCCTAGAGCCCCTACCTTCCAGCCAGCCCCATTCTCTCCCCTATTATTTGGTATGAATCCAAATAATAGGAAAAGAAACTCTCCTCTCATGGCATAATAATACAACTGAGTAAGAAGCTCTTCTGTAATAAAACTGAAAAGCATATTTATATTGTATTCTACTTTTCTTTTAAATGTATCATCAGTGGAAATTTTTCTGGGTGAAAACGGGATGGTGTGTGAGTTTTCTGCTAACATTTGAATAATAAAAAGTCTTTCGGTCACTTTAAGTCACAAACACAGTCTTAACTCAGAAATTAGAATATTTAGTCTAGAATATGCATGCTCAGTAATGTCTGATTCTTTGTGACCCCATGGACTGCAGCCCAACAGTATCCTCTGTCCATGAGGATTCTCCAGGCAAGAATACTGGAGTGAGTTGCCATGCCCTCCTCCATGGGATCTTCTCAACCCAGGGATAGAACCCAGGTCTCCCACATTGCAGACAGATTCTTTAGCAGCTGAGCTACAAAAGAAACCAGAATATAATACCAGTCTAGAATATATGTACAAATAAAAAGTTACAACTTCAATCAAAATTGTCAGCTATTTCCTTTCTCCTCCAACTGAGTCCTGCAATGGACTAGCAGTTTAGTGTGAGAAAGAGGTGGTGATGATGGTTCGGACAAACCCTCTCCACTCTCCCTGACCTTCCTCAGCCCCCTGCCTAGGCAGCCTACGGATGGGGGAATTGCAGGAAGTGTCTTCTCTTTCTTACAGGTATCCCTGCCCCCACCCATGGGCTCTGTTGGCTCTTTCCCCCTTTGCCTCCCTCCTTCTGACTTATTCCCTTTGCCTCTGCTGTTCCTGGCAAGATAGTGGAGTAGAAGGACATGTGCTCCTCAACTTGCTGCTGAACATACATCGACAGGAGAATGTTGGATCCCACCAAAAAAAGATACCCCATGTCCAAGGGCAAAGGAGAAGCCCCAGAAAGATAGTAGGAGGGCTGAAATCATATTTACAATCAAGTCTCATACCCACCAGAGATGCCTGGAGGGCTCGAAATAAACCTTGTGTGCACCAAGATCCAGAGACCCCACAGAGACTGAGCCAGACCTGTGTTTGAGTCTCCTGTGGAGGGGTGGGTCAGCAGCGGCCAGCTGCAGGGGCAGGGGCTTTGGCTGCAGTAGACCTGGGTCATGGAGTGTGTGGCATAAGCCCTTTTGGAGGAGGTCACCAATAACCCCACCACAGAGCCGCTGAGCAGATGACCCTAAGCTGCAGAACAATTATACCAAAGAAATTCTCACACTGTTAAGAAAGTTCTATAACCCACAACAGATTTCTCAACCTGAGGATCTGGCAAAAGGACTGAGAACCCCCAGGGAATTTGACTTTGGAGGCCATTGGGGTTTGACTACAGAACTTCCACAGGACTGGGGAAACAGATACTTGGAGGGCACAAAAAAAGGAAAAAAAAAAAAACAAAAAAAAAACCTTATGTGCACCAGGACCCAGGAGAAAGGAGCAGTGACCCAAAAAGAGACTGATCCAGATTTGCCTGTGAGGGTCCAGGAGTCTCTGGCAGAGGCCTGGGTCAGTGGTGGCCTGCTTCAGGGTCAAGGGCACTGAGTTTGGCAGTGTTAGCATGGGATCTTTTGAAGGAGATCACTGTTACCTTCATTACCTCCACCATAATTTGGTCTCAGGTCAAACAATAGGAGGGAACACAGCCCCACCCACCAAGAGAAAATTAGATTAAAGATTTACTGAGCATGGTCCTGTCCATCAGGAAAAGACCCAGTTTCCCCCAGTCAGTCTCTCCCATCAGGAAGCTTCCATAAGCCTATTATCCTTATTAGAGGGCAGACAGAATGAAAACCACAATCAGAGAAAACTAATCAAACTGATCTCATAAATCACAACTTTGTCTAACTCAATGAAACTATAATCATGCCATGTAGGGCCACCCAAGACACAGTGGAGAGTTCTGACAAAATGTGGTCTATTGGAGAAGGGAATGGCAAACCATGTTAGTATTTTTTTTGCCCCATGAACAATACGAAAAAGCAAAAACATATGACACTGAAAGATGAACTCCCCAGGTTTGTAGGTGCCCAATATGCTACTGGTGGAGAAATAACTCCAGAAAGAATGAAGAGATGGAGCCAAAGTGAAAACAATGCCCGGTTGACGTTACTGGTGATGGAAGCAAGGTCTGATGCTATAAAGAACAATATTGAATAGGAACCTGCAATGTTAGGTCCATGAACCAAGGTAAATTGGAAGTGGTCAAACAGGAGATGGCAAGAATGAAAACTGACATTTTAGGAATCAGTAAACTAAAATGAACAAAGCTAGTGGAGGTGATGGAATTCCAGCTGAGCTATTTCAAATCCTAAAAGGTGATGCTGTGAAAGTGCTGCACTCAATATGTCAGCAAATTTGAAAGTCTCAGTAGTGGTCAGTTTTCATTCCAATCCCAAAGAAAGGCAATGCCAAAGAATGTTCAAACTATTGCACAATTGCACTCATCTCACGTGCTAGTAAAGTAATGCTCAAAATTCTTCAAGCCAGGCTTCAGTAATATATGAACCATGAAGTTCCAAATGTTCAAGCTGGTTTAAAATGGATGAAACTGGAGCCGATTATACAGAGTGAAGTAAGCCAGAAAGAAAAACACCAATACAGTATACTGACACATTATATATGGAATTTAGAAAGATAGTAATGATGACCCTGTAAGTGAAACAACATAAGAGACACAGAGGTATAGAATGGACTTTTGGCCTCTGAGGGAGAGGGAGAGGGTGGGATGATTTTGGAGAATGGCACTGAAACATGTATACTATCATATAAGAAATGAAGCACCAGTCTATGTTCAATACAGGATACAGATACATGAGAAACCTGTATGCAGGTCAGGAAGCAACAGTTAGAACTGGACATGGAACACAGACTGGTTCCAAATAGGAAAAGGAGTACGTCAAGGCTGTATACTGCTACCCTGCTTATTTAACTTCTGTGTAGAGTACATCATGAGAAACGCTGGGCTGGAAGAAGCACAAGCTGGAATCAAGATTGCTGGGAGAAATAGCAATAACCTCAGATATGCAGATGACACCACCCTTATGGCAGAAAGTGAAGAAGAACTAAAGAGCTTCTTGATGAAAGTGAAAGAGGAGAGTGGAAAAAGTTGGCTTAAAGCTCAGCATTCAAAAATCTAAGATCATGGCATCCAGCCTCATCACTTCATGGCAAATAGATGGGGAAACAGTGGCTGACTTTATTTTTTAGGCTCCAAAATCACTGCAGATGGTGACTGCAGCCATGAAATTAAAAGATGCTTGCTCCTTGGAAGGAAGGTTTTGACCAACCTAGACAGCATATTAAAAAGCAGAGGCATTACTTTGCCAACAAAGGTCCATCTAGTTAAGGCTATGGTTTTTCCAGTGGTCATGTATGGATGTGAGATTTGGACTATAAGGAAAGCTGAACATAGAAGAATTTATGCTTTTGAAATGTGATGTTCAAAGAAGACTCTTGAGAGTCCCTTGGACTGCAAGGAGATCCAACCAGTCCATCCTAAAGGAGATGAGTCCTGGGTATTCACTGGAAGGACTGATGTTGAAGCTGAAACTAATACTTGGCCACCCGATGCAAAGAGCTGACTCATTTGAAATGACCCTGATGCTGGGAAAGATGAGGGCAAGAGGAGAAGGGGACAACAGAGGAGGAGATGGTTGGATGGCATCACCGACTCAATGGACATGGGTTTGGGTAGGGTCCGGGAGTTGGTAATGGATAGGGAGCCCTGGTGTGCTGCAGCTCATGGGGTCGCAAAACGTTGGACACGACTGAGTGACTGAACTGAACTGAACATAGCTCAGGCTTTCCTGAGCTTGGCTCTGCATGCTCTCCTGTCCCAACACAGTCGTAGCAGCTAGGCAAGGCAGACCTACTCCCATCCCATGCTAAGTCTCCGATTCATATTTGAAGTCAGCCTATTGTCTCAGTTTTCTAACATAGAAAGCTTGGGGCTCAGGCTGCCTTTGATACCAACTGTTCTGCTTCTCACTTGGCTTTGTCTATAGTCAAATGGATTCCTCCAAAAGTCAGAAAAACTGGAGCACTTGTCCCTGAGAAGCAGCCATGGGATGTTTTCCTGGTTACAGCTGTTAATTAGAGGGATCAATAGAGCATCACTTTCCCTGTGACTAAGAAAAGGGAGCTGATTCCAAGCCTTGTCATTTTCTGAGCTAGCTTAGCTGCAGCGTTATCCTCTTCATGAATGGAGTGGTCATTGCTGTTTGTCTGAGATGAGCAATAATGAAGATGGGAAAGACGCATCTACTTCCTGGGCAGTTCCCCAGGGCAGCCAGAGGGGAAACTGGGCAAATAACATGATATAATGGGTTTAAATACTTTGTAAGCTGTAAAGCAGAATATATGTCAAGGATTATTGTCGCGAAGGGTGCTCTGTGTCCTTTATTGCTTACCTTGTCTCTCTAGGCTTGGGAACATGAACTTCTCTTCAGTGGCTGTGAACTGATCTAACCGCTTTCAAGTGTGGCCGCTCCCTGAGGCGCACACTGGGCAGGAAGTGAAGGTAAAACGTGGTGCCCAGCAGGGACTCCAATGACTTTTTGTTGAATGAATAAATGGAGAAAAACAGAAAGTAGTTTCCTGACAGGCACAGATATGGGTTTGAAGGCCTCCAAATCCCAATTAAGGTAGTTGATTTTAGAAATAAACAACCCCTAAAAGAAAAGTTTCAAACCTTAACAGACCATGAGTGATCATCTTCAACCAGCAGTATCTGAGCTCATCAGGGTGCCCAGTACTTGCTTGAAGTGCATCCCATGGGTCCTTTTATTAAACTTCCCGATATTTCCAAAGATGAGGGTACTATTTCATACTTCTGGCACTATTTTTCTCTACTTACAGCTATTTTAAAGTTGAGAAAACTCAGTGTAGAGAGGCTCATTAGCTCATCCAAGGGATCCCAGGTGGTGAGGGGCAGAGCCCACAGTGGACTTGGGCCAATCTTTAAAGTCCAGAGAATAACCTTCTGCTATGGGGCTGACAGATATGTCTGTTTGCCCATCATGTTAGACAATGCAAGTTTGTGTGCCTGACCCATGGTGAGGCCAAACAAACTGAAATGTCAGAGTTTGGAGCAGAGAAATGTTTATTGCAGTCTGTGCAAGGAGAGGAGTGGCTCATGACCCCCCAAGACCCTGAATGCCCCACAGCATTTCAGCAAAGCATCTCCAAAGGCAAGGTGAAGGAGGGGCATATGGTCAGCTGTTGCAAACTTCTTGGTGTGAGAATCCTTTGTTCTTGCAGCTATCCACTTGGTCAGTTCAGAATGTTCCCGTGAACCTCCAGTAAGACAAATGTTCTGCAACTTTTTATCTCTATATGAATGGAAAAGTGTTATACCATTGAAGGTCAGAGCCTTGAGAATGGGCTATGCTGTATATTTCAGGCTATAGGCAGCAGTCTTAACTGGAAGCAAAAGCTAAAAGTAACAGACCTATTATGGAGTCAGATTAACAGTGTAACAGTTCTTCTCTGTTACACTCGCACCATCCTTGGACATGGAAATCAGCTCTAGGCTCTGTATTTTCAGGGATGTTAGATAAATAGAGTCAATTAATAGAATTTGGGGAGGGAATACACAAACTAAGCTCCCTGCATGACCACACAGGCATCTCAGGGTGTTCCAACTAGACCAGGTTTCTCAGAAGTGGTGCTTTGACACCCGGGGCTGTATCGCTCTTTGTTGGGGACTGTCCTGTGTACTATGGGCTGTTTACTGGTACCTATTTCCTCCATCCTGGTGTCACAGCTTGTTCTCCCCCAGCTGTGATGACAAACAATATCTCTAGACATTGCTAAGTGTCCCCTGGGAGATAATCCCTCACTGTCACCCCTGTGTGAGAACCATTGACTTAGAGAAATGAGGGTTCCGGAGGACACACTACCATTAAATACTTTTAAAAGTTTCAGGATGTGTGATCTTGATAAAGACCCTGAGCAGTCACTTGGGCTCAGAAAAGCTGGATCTTCTGAACTGTGATATGTGTAGTTAACTAGAAGGAGAGAAGTTGGGAGGAAGACTTCCCTGGAAGGAAGAGGGGAAGGTTGGTACCTTTGAGTCACATGTTGAACATTCTGTGTGAGGTTTGGGTTATTAGATAAAGAGAAGATTCAAGTTGTAGTCTTTCCTTTGTCTGGCTATTTGGACAGACTCAGATTTCCTTACTTTTTTATTCAACACACATTTACTTAGTACACACTGTGTCTGTCATTAAATTGAATGGAATTATTTCTTTCCATGGGCTTCCCCCAGTGGCTCAGCAGTAAAGAATCTGCCTACAGTGTGGGAGCTGCAGGCAACAGGGGTTCAATCCCTGGGTTGGGAAGATATCCTGGAGGAGGTTGCGGCAACACACTTCAGTATTCTTGCCTGGAAGAGCAAGGCTACAGTCCATGGGATTGCAAAGGGTCAGATACAACTGAAACAATTTACATGCCTCGGTATTTCTTTCCATGCCCAGGGCCCAACACACAATACACGCTCACAGTGCTTGTTGAACTTGATCTTGAATTGATTAAGGGGGACAATTGCCTGTGAAAATAAGGTCATCTTGGAATGGGTCTGCCGTGGATCTCAGGGCTGCTAAGATATCAATTATCAGCAGGTGACATGTGATATTCCAGTCATATACACACTTATAGATCTATAATGAAATACAGTGGACTTATTGTTGACTAACTTATTTATCTCCTTCAATGTCTGACCTCATCATGATGGTGCTCCTTGCTGTGGTAGAAGTTAGTAGAAACAGATTCTGAGGAAAGTTTTCCAGCTTGGTCATAGGGATGGGAACAGAGATGGGAGGAAGCACAGTCACTGATAGGCTTTCTCTGAGGCTAGGAGGGCAGAGGGGGCCTTGGTGATGGGCACTCACAGGAGACGGCTCTGGAAGAGACTTGAGAAGCAACCAGAGACCAGAGGGAAACTCAAGTGAGCTGGCCCAGGCAAAGGACAAACAAGGAATGTTTCTAATTATATTCTCTCTTTATAAGGAAATTTGATATCTATTTAATATATATGGGCTTCCCTGGTGGCTCAGACAGTAAAGAGTCCACCTGCAATGCAGTAGACCCAAGTTCAGTTCCCCAGTTGAGAAGATCCCCTGGAGGAGAGTATGCAAGCCACTCCAGGATTCTTGTCTGGAGAATTCCCACAGACAGAGGAGCCTGGTGGGCTGCAGTCCATGGGGTCTCAAAGAGTAGGACATGATGGGAGCCAGTAAGCACAGTACATATCTATATAGATATAGATTTATAGATTTTGGCTATAAAATTATGGAAGATCGTTGCAGGGAAAAAGAAGGAAAAAACAGGAAAATAAGACTCAACGTTTCTTTCATCACCCCACTGACAGCAGATGTTCCTTTGCACACTTTTTTGTATACATATGACTTCACTCTGTGTTTTGAACAATTTCCCATGTCAGTAAAAGTTAAACATCATTTCAGTGGCTGCAAAATAATCTATTTGGTATTTCATCACAGCTTCTTTAACCTTGTCCTTGTTTCCTGGTTTGTCTCAATTATAAATCATACTACAATTTGGAAAGCTTCTGTGTCGAGAAAGGTCTGTATGAGGTCAGAGAGACAGCAGCTTTAAATGGGATGTGCCTGTAGCAGTCAGGACCTGAGGGAAATGAGTGACATTGGACTTCCAATGATTACCACCCTCAGCGATGTCCTTGGGGTGCTACCATAAGATTGAGCTCCTATGGGGGCCTCAGTGGGGCACAGGAGGCAGGGTTCCAGTTTTCTGGGTGCAGCTGGGCTCCCAGGAGGTGTGTAACAAAGGCCTTGCTTCCCAGCTGCCATGATGGAGATTTGCTACATCCCAACATGAGGATGTACACTCTGGTCACTGAGTCAGAGTGCAGTTAGCTCCTGTCCTGGTGCCCGTCTGGCAAAGATGCCCTCATCGGTAGACAGGAGTGCTTCTGTGCCCTTGAGATGTTATAGATATAACAGTGTTACAGGTATGCAGCATAATAAAAAAGCTATTTGTTTTTTGTCCATAGTTCATGGCAAAGAGTCCCCAAACCCTTGGAGTTTCCTGATAGGAGTATTTTTAGTAACTTCCAATGAGCCTCTTCAGATCACACCTGAGCTTATATGAATGAGATGAATCTTGGCCCTAGGTGTGGAGGGAGATACTAGAGAGCCTCTGGGTGGGGGCTAACCACTAGGAGAACCAACTCTTTGATTAGCAGTTTAGAGCTCAGACCCCTTGAGTCCTGGGAGAGGGGCTGGAGGTTGAGCTCATTTACTTGGCCAATAATTTAATCAATAGAAAGTGAAGAAAGTAAAAGTCACTCAGTCATGTCCGACTCTTTGCGACCCCATGGACTATGCAGTCCATGGAATTCCTCCAGAGCCTCTTCCTAACCCAGGGATTGAACCCAGGTCTCCTGCATTGTAGGTGGATTCTTTGCCAGCTGAGCTACAAGGGAAGCCCAATTATCAACAGTGCCCACATAAGAAAACTTTAATAACAACACCAAAACAAGGAGAGTAAGAGAACTTCCTGGTTGGCTAAGACTATGGTGTTCTGGGAAGGTGGCATGTCCAATCCCAAGGGAGAGGGCATGGAAACTCTATGCCTGTGCCCATCCCCCCATACTCACCCATGTATTCATCTCTTCCATGTGGCTGTTTCTGAATTGTACCCTTTAAATAAAACCACGATGGTAGCATTTTCCTGAGTTATAGGAGTCATTCTAGTGAAATATTAAAATTGCAGGGAGGTTGTGAGAATTCTCTAAATTTATAGTCCATTGGTCAGGTGCAACTCATACCTGATTTGGAAGCAGTGTTGTGAGATTGGGCCTTTGACTATGGAGTCAGTGCTGACCCCAAGTAGATGGTGTCAGAACTGAATTGACTTGTAGAACAGTACTCCCCAAGCTTTTTGGCACCAGGGGCCAGTTTCATGGAGGAAAATGTTTCCACTGACTGGGGTGAGTGAGGGATGGCTTCAGGATGATTCAAGCACTTTACATTTATTGTGCCACCACTGATTTGATGGAAGGTGGAGTGCAGGTAGTAACACAGTGATGAGGAGGGCTGTAATTGCAGATGAAGCTTCGCTCACTTGTGTGATGCTCACCTCCTGCTATGAGGCCCATCTCCTAACCAGCCACAGACCAGTAATGGTCTGCAGCCCAGAGGCTGGGTGACCCTGTTGTAGGACACACAGCTAGAGCTGAGGACTGGTTGTTGTCAGCATTGCACAGGTCATTCAGCCTCTTACTTAAGACCATCCCTCTTCTTTACTCTGATTCTGTTCTCTCTCACCAAACTTTTGATAGCAGTTTGGTTTCCCAAATAGATTTTACATGGTCTTGATTGAGTTGACTAACCAACATGTGTTTGACAATTAAATAAGTTGAATGGTAGTTTCTCTGTCTCTGATGATTTGCTAGAATATAATGTTATCCTGTAAGGTGACTAAATTCCAGTTTTCCTGGGACTTTCCTTGTTTTAAAACTGAAAGTCCTCTGCCTTGGAACCTCCCCCCAACCCTGAGAAAACTGGGACTACTGGTCTCCCTACCATCAGGACAAGAGCCTCCTAACAATGCAGGGTGAGCATGAGTCTGGGTCTTGGAGACAATGGCCCAATCTCACTGGTGCATGTTCATTCCCTCCACAGAAGAAGTCATAGGCTTCCAGGCACTTGAGTGGAGCTCACTGTTTTAACCAGAGCACATTTGAGTGACAAATATTTATAAAGCAGATCCAAGGTCCAAAGGCTGTCATTACAACTTTGTACACAAGGAAGATGCTGCTAAAAGCAGAGAAGTCTATATGTGAAACTGGTCCTGGTCTGAGGAGTGGGTTTCCTGACAGTATTCCTGCATGTGGGCTTGTGTCTGACTCATTTGTGACCCCATGGGCTGTAGCCCACCAGGCTCCTCTGTCCATAGAATTCTCCAAGCAAGAATACTGGAGTGGGTCACCATTCCCTTCTCCAGGGGATCTTCCTGACTGAAGGGTGAAATCCAGGTCTCCTACATTGCAGCTGGATTCTTTACTGTTTGAGTCACCAGGGAAACAGGACAGTGTTCCTAGCACTGGCCTTGTGGTGGACCTCAAAGAAAATACCTAGAGCAGAGTTTAGTGAGCATAACAAGATGGGACTTGTTATAGTGAAGATTCCTGGGTGCAATTTCTCTGTATTCTCTGATTTAAGATTTCCAGGAACAAGTTTCAGGATTCTGAATTTTAAATAAGATTCACCACTAATGGTGATGGCCTACAGTTTGAGAACCATGACCTCAGCAAGCGAGAAAATATATTTCCATACACTCACCACCTACATATCCATGCAGCAATCGTCTATACAATCTCCTATAAGAAAAAGAGGAGAATAGTTATTAAGCAGAGTGCTTTGAGGGGCTGTATCTGTTGCAAGTGGCATAAAGCCTTCTATCTGTTGGCTCTGTGTTTAGAACGACTCTGTGTACACAACTCTGGACAGTCAGGAAGATCATTGGAAGTGGTGAAAGCAGGATTACAAGGAGCCCAGATCATATTGCTGTTGGGGTTACATGGGTGAGGGACTTTTGTTTTTCTCTTCAGATCTCCTTGAATTCCTCCCAGGTGCTTCAGGCTCTGCTTCTGCTCCACCAGCTCCATGAAGCAAGCACCAAGCAGTTCACCAGGAAAGCCTATTATCAGAGCAAAACAAACACCTTCTGTTGCGTCTTGCTGCTTCAGTGTATGTCGAAATTTTATGAGACTGATGGGGATTCAGAGGGATACATGGCTGCCTCTCCTCACCTACTTAGCTTGTGCTCTATAAATCAAATAACTTGCTTTCTTCAAAGTGCCATTAAGATTGCTAACTGGCCCTTATCTGAGAGAGGGTTTCAGCTGGGGCTAATTTTTTCATTTTACAAAAAATAACAGTGCAGCACACCTGCCCTAAAAAATGGAACAACCCAGGCTCCTACCACTTGTTTAGGTGAAACCAGGAGTCCTTTCTCTATGGAACAGATGTTGGAGGAAACCACCCAGAGGACTCGGTGCTCAGGGTGACTGCACCATGAGTTTACAGCACAGGGTGGCCTGTCCTCGCCTCCTTGCTCGCTCCTCTCCTAGGGGCTAATTTTTTCATTTTACAAAAAATAACAGTGCAGCACACCTGCCCTAAAAAATGGAACAACCCAGGCTCCTACCACTTGTTTAGGTGAAACCAGGAGTCCTTTCTCTATGGAACAGATGTTGGAGGAAACCACCCAGAGGACTCGGTGCTCAGGGTGACTGCACCATGAGTTTACAGCACAGGGTGGCCTGTCCTCGCCTCCTTGCTCGCTCCTCTCCTCTGGAGAGGATTCATGTTGGTGTTTGCCTTATCTATCCCCTGCTGTATGTTGCCTATTCCTCCAGATCTCTGAGGATCTCTGTGTCACTCTGGGGTCCCCTCCCTGTATCTGCTTCCCAGTGAGTGATGAATGGCACTCTTTTGTGTCCCTATTTGCAAATAGAAACACAGCAATGATTCCTGAAAAGAGCCCATCAATGTTCAGTTCAGTTCAGTTCAGTTGCTTAGTCATGTCTGACTCTTTGTGACACCGTGGACTGCAGCACACCAGGCTTCCCTGTCCATCACTAACTCCAGGAGATAAATCTATATAGTGTAGATCTTCCAGGTTTTTGCTCACCTTTGTCCAATTATCTCACTTCTATTTCCACACCTGACTTGTCCTAGGATACTCCCCGACATGCATGTACATCATTTTGCCAAGATGGATTCTAGCCCAGAGACCTATGGGAAGGTTGACAATATACGTTATTGGTTGGCGTACTATCCCTTTTAACCCTCAAAGGTGTTTCTTTGCATGTTCAGTCAGGAAGAGCTCTTTGACCTCAAAAATGAGAAATATATGTTATCTTATCTCTTATCCAAGCAGGACTCAGCTCCTCCTTGCTCTTGCCATCATTTTTGTCTTGGAGTATCTGTCCACAGGGAAAATTTTCCAGCTGCACAGCCTGGGGACCCATCTATCTCCTACCTCACTATGAACAAGAGAGTGATATCAGCAAAAAAGCTTCAATTCTAGCCCAGAGACCTATGGGAAGGTTGACAATATACGTTATTGGTTGGCGTACTATCCCTTTTAACCCTCAAAGGTGTTTCTTTGCATGTTCAGTCAGGAAGAGCTCTTTGACCTCAAAAATGAGAAATATATGTTATCTTATCTCTTATCCAAGCAGGACTCAGCTCCTCCTTGCTCTTGCCATCATTTTTGTCTTGGAGTATCTGTCCACAGGGAAAATTTTCCAGCTGCACAGCCTGGGGACCCATCTATCTCCTACCTCACTATGAACAAGAGAGTGATATCAGCAAAAAAGCTTCAATGGCAACCCACTCCAGTATTCTTGCCTGAAGAATCCCATGGACAGAGGAGCCTGGTGGGATACAGTCCACCGGGTCACAAAGAGTCAGACACGACTGAGCAACTTCACTCACTCACTCACGCACTTAATGGAACTCTGAGAGGTAGCTTGTGACATTGAAAGGATTAAAGGATAAGCTATTGAAAACAAATCCAAATTTAGAAAGAACTGTGACACTTTTTCAAGGCATAGAAAAGCTGCTCACTCAGTGTAGTAAGTTATACAAAGAGATAACCACTGTTTCAATGCCTCTTACTAATTTTTTAAAAAGGAGTGCAACACCCTGTTGATGTTTTTAGTGTTTTAAATTAATGTGGTATTTAATATTGGTTTACTAGTTTTTCATTTCTATATATATTTATAACCCCTGAACAAAAGAACTGTGGTGTTGGAGAAAACTCTTGAGAGTCCCTTGGACTGCAAGGAGGTCAAACCAGTAAATCCTAAAGGAAATCAGTCCTGAATATTCATTGGAAGGACTGATGGTGAAGCTGACACTCCAATACTTTGGCCACCTGATGTGAAGAACTGACTTATTGGAAAAGATCCTGATGCTGGGAAAGACTGAGGGCAGGAGGAGAAAGGGACGACAGAGGATGAGATGGTTGGATGGCATTACTGACTCGATGGATGTGAATTTGAACAAGCTCTGGAAGTTGGTGATGGACAGGGAAGCCTGGTGTGCTGCAATCCACGGAGTCACAAAGAGTTGAACACGACTGAGCAACTGAACTGAACTGAAAAAAAGATGGAAATTTTTAGAAGTTGCTTAATGATCATAATTTTCTCAATGATTATTAAGTTCATTTGAATGGTTTCTTCTGACTACATGTTTTTTTTTCCCCAGTCCATTCTTACTCTGCAAAATGAAGACTGCTGAATATACTGAGTTCAGAGGTTAGGGATGCTACAGGTGAAGCAAAGCTAATCATCACAATTGTAATTGTTTGTAAATTTGTAGTAATATGATCCCACTTTTTTTGCAGAAAAAAAAATCTGTGTGTTTTTGTGTGTATGAGAGAGAGAGAGAGAGAGAGAGAGAGAGAGATTGGGAAGTTGGTCAGTGACCTCCCCATTTGTTGAGTGCTGGAGGAAAATGTTGTTACTGACCAGGGTTCTTGGCCTCCTTAATCATTAGAAATTGATCAGAGACCAGACAAGAAATCCAAGCAAGGCTTTATATTGGGACCCCTCCTGCAGCAGTGGGGGAGCAAGAAAAAGGAACACATTGTCTTGCTAGCTTGTTCACTGAAAGGGGCTTGAGCTGGCTCTTTCTATGGGGTGAGGGTAGGGGTATGTCCAGGGGGCATGCCAGAGGTTGGCTCAAGTGATTTGCCCACCTCTTTGGTAGTGTTGTGTGCAAGCGGCATGCACGATACACTACTTTTGCTCTCAAAACCCTGTTGATGCTCCTGGCTCTTTAGAAGCAGCAGTTGGGTATTTAGTCTGTTCACACCTTGTTATCCATAATTTGCCTCAACTGCTCATTTACTGTTGTTTTTATTGTTGTTCAGTCTCTTAGTCATGTCTGGCTCTTTGAGACCTCATGGACTACAGCATGTCAGGCTCTCCTGTCCTCCACTGTCTCCCAGAGTTTGCCCAAATTCATGTCCATTGAGTTGGTGATCTCCTCCTTGGCTGCCCCCTTCTTCTTTCACCTTAAATCTTTCCCAGCATCTGGTTTTTTCCAATGAGTGTGCTCTTCACATCAGGTGATCCAAGTATTGAAGCTTCAGCAACAGAGCTTCCAATGAGTATTCAGTGTTGATTTCCTTTAGGGTTGACTGCTTTGATCTTCTTGCTGTTCAAGGGACTCTCAAGAGTCTTCACCAGCACCACAATTCAAAAGCATCAGTTCTTTGGCATCTAGCCTTCCTTGTGGTCCAACTCTTACATCATCCATACATGACTACTGGAAAAAACTTCAGCTTTGACTATATAGACCTTTGTCAGCAGAGTGAAACAGCAGTCTCTGCTTTTTAATAGGCTGTACAGGTTTATCATAGTTTCTCTTCCAAGGAGCAAGCACCTTTAATTTCATGGCTGGGGTTACTATCTGATGTGATTCTGGAGCCCAAGAAAAGTCTGACACTGCTTCCACTTTTCCTCCTTCTATTTGCCATAAAGTGATGTGGCCAGATGCCATGATCTTAGTTTTTTCAATTTTGAGTTTCAAGTTAGCTTTTTCACTCTCCTCTTTCACATTCATCAAGAAGCTTTTTAGTTCCTCTTCATTTTCTGTCATTAGAGTGGTATCATCTGTTTATATGAAGCTGTTGATATTTCTCCCAAGAATCTTGATTCC
The DNA here is from genome assembly GCA_006408675.1 of Madoqua kirkii. Lineage (NCBI taxonomy): Eukaryota > Metazoa > Chordata > Mammalia > Artiodactyla > Bovidae > Madoqua > Madoqua kirkii. The sequence continues at coordinate 8,609 of SJYC01148848.1, read as the reverse complement.
AGCTTGTGATTCATCCAGCCTGGCATTTTGCATGATGTACTCTGCATATAACTTAAAAGCCTTGTTGTACTCCTTTCCCAACTTGGAACCAGTCAATTATTCCCTGTCAAATGCTAACCATTGCTTCTTGACCTGCACAGAGTTTCTCAGGAGACGGGTAAGGTAGTTTGGCACTCCTGACTCTTTAAGGATTTTTCAGTTTGTTTTGATCCACACAGTGAACAGCTTTAGTGTAGTGAATGAAGCAGAAGTTTTTCTGCAATTCTCTTGCTTTCTCCAGAATTCAATAAATGTTGTCTATGACCAACATGTTCTCTTGAAAAAACTCTGTTAGATTTTGCCCTGCTTGATTTTACTTCATTTTATTCCAAGATCAAATTTGCCTATTGTTCTGGGTATCTCTTGACTTCCTACATTTGCATTCCAATCCCCTATGATGAAAAGCTATCTTTTTGATGCTAGTTCTAGAAGGTATTGTAGATCTTTATAGAAAGAACCAGTTAACTTCAGCTTCTTTGGCATTAGTGGTTGGGTATAGACTTGATTTACTGTGATGTTGAGTGGTTTGCCTTGGAAATGAACCGAAATCATTCTGTCATTTTTAAGACTGGACTCAAGCACCATATTTCTGACTCTTTTGTTAACTATGAGGGAGACTCCATTTCTCCTAAAGGATTCTTGCCCACAGTAGTAAATATAATGGTCGTTTGGCCCACTCAAGTTCATGGATTTATAAGATGTTGATGTCAATCTTGTCATCTCCTGCTTAACCACAACAAATTTACCTTGATTCATGGACCTAACATTTCAGGTTCCTATACAATATTGTTCTTTACAACATTGGACTTTTCTTTCACCACCAGACATATCCACAGCTGAACACTGATTTCTACTTTGGCCCAGCTGCTTCACTCTTTCTGGAGGTGTTCATAATTGCCCTTCACTCTTGCCCAGTAGCACGTCAGACTCCTTCAGACCTGGGTGGAGGGCTCATCTTCTGGTATTATATCTCTTTGCCTTTTCACACTGTTCATGGGGTTCTTTAGGCAATAATACTGGGTGGGTTGCCATTTCCTACTATAGAGGAACATGTTTTGTCAGAACCCTTCACTGTGACTTGGGTCTTGGGTGACTCTGCACAGCATGGCTCATAGCTTTACTGACTTAGGCAAGCCCCTTCATCATTAGGTTGTGATCCATGAAGGGGCAACTGCATATGTGTGCAATTATTTTTAGTCCCTTATAGTTTCTTAGCTTTTTATAGAAGCTAAAGCAAAAGAAAAACAGAAAGATATACCCATCTGAATGCAGAGTTGAAAAGAATAGCAAGGAGGGATAAGAAAGCCTTCCTCAGTGATCAATGCAAAGAAATAGAGGACAATAATACAATGGGAAAGACTAGAGATCTCTTCAAGAAAATTAGAGATACCAAGGGAACATCTCATGCAAAGATGGGCACAATAAAGGACAGAAATGGTATGGACCTAACCTAAGCAGAAGATATAAGAAAAGGTGGCAAGAATACATGGAAGAACTATATAAAAAATATCTTAATGATCCAGATAACCATGAAGATGTGATCACTCACTTAAAGCCAGACATTCTGGAGTCTGAAGTCAAGTGGGCCTTAAGAAGCATCGCTATGAACAAAGTAGTGGAGGTGATGGAACTCCAGATGAACTATTTCAAATCCTAAAAGATGATATGGTTAAAGTGCTGCACTCAATAGGCCAGCAAATTGGAAAACTCAGCAGTGGCCGCAGGACTGGAAAAGGTCAGTTTTCATTCCAATCCCAAAAAAGGGCAATGCCAAAGAATATTCAAACTACCACACGATTACACTCATCTCACACGCTAGTGAAGTAATGCTCAAAATCTCCAAGTTAGGCTTCAACAGTATGTGAACCGTGAACTTCCAGATGTTCAAGCTGGTTTTAGAAAGGGCAGAGGAACCAGAGATCAAATTGTCAACATCCGTTGGATCAACAAAAAAAAGCAAGAGAATTCCAGAAAAACATCTACTTCTGCTTTATTGACTACTCTAAAGCCTTTGACTGTGTGGGTCACAACAAACTGTTGAAAATTCTTCAAGAGATGAGAATGCCAGACCTTCCTCCTGAGAAATCTGTATGCAGGTCAATAAGCAACAGTTAGAACTGGACATGAAACAATGGATTGTTTTCAAACTGGGAAACGAGTACATCAAGGCTGGGCTGTATATTGTCACTGTGCTTATTTAACTTCTATGCAGAGTACATCATGTGAAATGCCAGGTTGGATGAAGCACAACCTGGGATCAAGATTGCCAGGAGAAATATCAGTAACTTCAGATATGCAGATGACACCATCCTAATGGCAGAAAGTGAGGGGAAACTAAAGAGCCTCTTGATGAAAGTGAAAAAGGAGAGTGAAAGAGCTGGCTTAATACTCAACATTCAAAAAACTAAGATCATGGCATTTAGTCCCATAACTTCATGGCAAATAGATGGGGAAACAATGGAAATAGTGACAGACTTTATTTTCTTGGGCTCCAAAATCACTGCAGCTGGTGGGTACAGTCATGAAATTAAAAGACGCTTACTCCTTGGAAGAAAAGTAATGACCAACCTAGACAGCATATTGAAATGCAGAGACATTACTCTGCCAATGAAGCCTGTCTAGTTAAAGCTATGGTTTTTCCGGTAGTGATGTATGGATGTGAGAGTTGGACCATAAAGAAGACTGAGTGCTGAAGAATTGATGCTTTTGAACTGTGGTGTTGGAAAAGACTCTTAAGAGTCCCTTGGACTGCAAGAAGATCCAACCAGTCCATCCTAAAGGAAATCAGGCCTGAATGTTCATTGGAAGGACTGATGCTGAAGCTGAAGCTCCACATGATATGAAGAACTGACTTATTGGAAAAGACCATGATGCTGGGCAAGACTGAGGGCAGGAGGATAAGGGGATGACAGAGGATGAGATGGTTGGATGGGGGTCACTGACTTAATGGACATGAGTTTGAGCAAGCTCTGGGAGTTGGTGATGGACAGGAAAGTCTGGTGTGCTGCAGTCATGAGGCAAGACTGAGGGCAGGAGGATAAGGGGATGACAGAGGATGAGATGGTTGGATGGGGGTCACTGACTTAATGGACATGAGTTTGAGCAAGCTCTGGGAGTTGGTGATGGACAGGAAAGTCTGGTGTGCTGCAGTCATGGAGTTGCAAAGAATCGGACACAACTGAGCAACTGAGCTGAACTGATAGTTCTTTTTATTTTGTTGCTGAAGGAGATGTTTGTTCAGCTATAAGCCTTTCAGCAAAATGTCCCACATACCTATTTTGTTCCAAAATTACCATGATCCCCTTAATCCTCTCGAGATTTCTGTTCATTCCTGGGGTTCAGACTGGACCAAGGTTTTGCATCCTTTGAATCTTCTTTGCTTCTGCAGCTCCATATTTCTCTCTCTTTTTTTTTTTTTTGGATGTTGACTTTTTATTTTATTTTATTTTATTTTGTTTAATGCTTATTCCATGGTGGCCCGGTCTCTTCTCCTAACATGGACCTGGCCCCTTTTACTTGCACCATGGAAGTCCCCCACACTAGGCTTTTAGAATTCGAGTTTTACAAGGACTTGGGGATCATGAAGACGTCACCCAGGGAGTGGACACCATATACTGGTTGCCCTTCTCTTGCTCTGTTTATCCTCTCCCTCCCTGACCCCTCTGGGGGCAGCCCCTTCCCTGTCCTGAGATATTTACATAAAGCAATCTCCACTTGGCTCTGGGTGGGGGTGGTGGGGTATGAGGTGGGATGGGATCTCTCAGTTTTCATCTGCTTCAAGTTTATATCTTATCTGTCAAAGCCAGTCATTTCCCTGAGAGCAAATTTGGTGCCAGCTGGTTAATGAAGTTTAATATACATCTCTGTATACAATAGATATAAGAAATAAGAGAATTTTACACATGAAAATAACCTTCAGTGGATACCTCTGGGTGGTGAGGATAACAGATGACTCTTATTTTCTTCCTTTTGCTTTTCTTTACAATGAGCATATTTTCTAAAATGTGTACAATGTACATATATTAAATTTTAATAAGAAAAAATTATCCAAGCAGGCTTTGGCAAGTCCTGACAAAGGCAAAGCCACAAAGGGCTCAGAAGGGGAGGGTATGTATTTGGCAGGGCAGAGAGCCACAGGCAAGTTCAGGGCACCTGGGGTTGGGGGAAGAAACAGAAATGGGGCAGGGGAAGGAGACAATGGAACAAAGACATGTGAAAAAAATCAGATCACTAATTTAAGGTAACATAATTTGGCTCCATTGTGTTCTTGCATTTAGTAAGGTTGACTAACAATTACAAGGCTAATTATAACAATTTTAGGTTCGTCTGCACACTGTCATTTCATTATCCTCCAACTTATTGTGCTTGTTCCTAACATCCTGCTACTACAAAAGAGGAAATTGAATAGATGCATCCTTAATTTCAGCTATATTTTATACTTGGCTCTAACACAACTCCATTTTCAAATTGCCTGCATATATTAGAATGTGAGTTTCATTGCCCCATCCCACTGCAATCCATTCAGTCTTATAGTAGTTTAGAAAAGAACTGATCAATTGGGACCAAAATGATCAATATGTTCTCCACCACCCTTGTGCTCTGTAAACCCCACACCCCATCTTATCCTTCAGCTTTTCTTTTCCTTGCAACTAGCCTATCAGTACCTGAGACTTGGGGGGCTGTTGTCACTAGCTTTTTTTTTTTTACTATTATTGACTACTGTGTATTTATTAATAAAAAATGCATAGTACAAGCCAGTACAAACTCTTTATCTCAATCTAAGTACTCAGTAAATGATTATAATAAACCCAGGATGGCACAGACATGATTTTCTTGAAATGATTTAAGAGCAGTAATTCAAAAGCAGTACTTTGTGCCCCCCCCCCCCAAGCATTTGGGAGTTTTGACTACAGCAGGTGGGACCTGGAAATGGCAAAGATTTTTTGATGGTTAGGGGCTGGCAATGGAATGGTGGAGATGATGGAGAGCTGCACCCCTCCAGCCCCATAAGCACTTAAGGGTTAACAGGCAAAGTGGACAGTGGGCAGTGCAGCCAGGATTAGGGGTGGAAAAGAGCTGGGGATGATCCCCTAGGACCCTTAGGGGCTGTGCTCCCAGACATTTCACTTTCATCTCACTCTCGTCCTTCCCATTGATAGTAATAGACAAAATCAGACAAATCTTTCTTTCTCTGGCATTCACTTTTCTTTCCTTATTAAACTTCTTGGAAGAGAGATCCACACTTATAGCACTTCCTTGCCTCCTGTTTGTTCTTCAAACTGTCACAGCCTGAATGTGGCCCATCGACTGTGTGCTCTCTTGGAGTTGGTACTGGGTCCTGCTTTCCAAGTCTCTGTCCCATTAACCTCCTCGAAGTAGCTGACATTGCTTTACGTTGTGCCCCAAACCTTCCTTCCAGTTCCCCCTGTCTCTTGATTAATGACTTTGCCAACCAATGGTTACCTGGCCTGGAAACACTGACGCCCTCAGCACCTTTTTTGCTACAGTGGAAACATTTCTATTTCCCCATCTCCTTTTGTCACCCACGGTGCAGCTTCCTTGGTTGACCATCACACATCATCTGAACTCTGATTTCTAGGGTAATTGTATTGTGATCGGGGAACTGTGGTTTGCATGATGATTTTTTGAAGTTTGTTCATGATGTTTCTTGAGGTATGTGATCAAATTTTATTAATGTACCATATATACCTGGGAAAGACAAACATTAAAACTGTAAGTAAAGATAGAGTAAAAAACAGTGATTGGCACCCAAGAGGAAAACAATGCAGGAACAGGGAACAGAAGTATGCCAGGGCAAATTTGTCAAGGAATATCACCTGAGCAAACACCTTTGAAGGTAGGGGCAGGTGTGTGGAAAAGGGGGAGTCATGGAAGCTACTGCCTGAAAACTCCTTAGCACATGCCTCTTCTTGGGGGCAGAGGAAGACTTCTGGGAAAAAACGTACTAGAGGTCATGAGAACACAGAGCAGCCACACTCACGTGTTCTGACTCATCTCTGCCTGGGCTCCCAACAGGGAGACCTCTGTGCACATAGTGTGTCTCTGCCCCAGTGTGGGGACAGATGCTCAGCTCCTCCTGCGTTTTCCTCCTCACATACAGATTCTCTTTCCTTCTGTACAGTTTTTTCCACTGTGTTAGTCAGAGCCTTGTGTTTATTTCAATAAACAAATTCATTGCGAATATGATATGGCTTAGTGCTTCGCGCTGGTTGGTGATGAACATGCAGAGTTTCTTAAAGCCACAAACTTAAAAGCACAGCCTTGCCACCTTGCACAGAATAGGCTGGTCTTCCTTAGATATTTCTCCAAATGGAGCAACTAACTGCTTTGCCTTTCCCTTTTTTCACTCCCCCATCACAGGAGCCCTGACACCTCTCAGGAGCTCACTTAAGGATGGTAAGGATGGGGAAGGTTTCTGCTGCAGGCCCCAGGCTTGGGAGCAGCCAGATGACCAGACAGAATCTGTGAAAAATGTCCTGGGCCTCTGGGCTGAGTCCACAATGCACGATGGGGCGGCCTCCCCAGGGTGGTCCTTCTCTCTTCTTTGGGGAAGCCCTGGTTGGACACTCCCTTTGGAGCACCGTTGGCTCAACTGGACACTGCTTTGGCAGCAGAAAGAAGCAGCAACTCTGCTCTGGTGATGCTTTAGGGAGGTGATCAGACACTTTCTTCTCTACTGTCCTTAAGTGCGCTTGACCCACAGGGAAGGCTCAGCTAAATGATGACTGTTCTTCTATTCCCAAGTGGCCTGGGGTCATGCTGGAGGTGGGGTGGTTGAATTCTCACCTGAGTTCCCTAACCAGCAGCCTCCAGCCCAGCAGGACCTGGAAGTCCAGCCTACCTTGACCTACCACATGACCAAAGTCTATGTGTACAATTCGTATAATGTTAAAATTCAAGGGAGCATTTCATTCTCCTCAACAGACCCTTGTGTTTTGCTATAATTAAATTGTTTTCTCTCTAAACCTCAGTGGGTAGAACTGACCCTCTAGGTGTGGCAGATATGGCTGGTGGCTCTGCCAGGCCCAGGTTCACCACCTTCTGCCTCCCAGGAGTTTGTGCCCCATACATATTGGTGGGAAGAGCAGGCCTAAGAGTCTGGCTCTGGCTCTGCCACACACCAGAGGCATTGCTCAGGCAGCTGGTCCTTCCCTGTGTGGACTTCTGTCTGCTCATCTCTAACATGAGAGCATCTGGCAAGGCATCCCCATCAGTTGTCTGTAGCTTGAGTGTCTGGCCTCTTCACTCTGTGTAGCACTTAGTTGCATTCTTTTAATTTGGGGAAAATCTTTCTTCAGAGGCAAACATTTTCTGTCTGTTTTTAGCCCAGTTATAGCATTTTTAATGATGTTCATGAAAAATTACTTTAGTTGGTTGTAAATGGTGATTGGGAAAAATAATATTCTCCTTCGAATTAAAAAAAAAAATTTATATATTTGGCTGCATCAGGTCTTAGTGGAGGAATGAAGTCTCCTTTGTTGTGGCATAAGAACTCTTAGTTCCCCATGATTGTGGAATCTAGTTCCCAGCCAGGGACAGACTCTGAACCCTTGTGGGAACATAGGAGCATGGAGTCTTAACATTTGGACCACTAGGGAAGCCCCTCTCATCCTATTTTTAATGCCTCAGTTCTGGCAATCCCCATGTCAGTGTCTAGGGACACAGCCAAGCCTCACATCATGCATGAGCACACACCTGCCTGGGTGCTGATCCCCTTCCTCCAAAAAACATCAAGCAAATGACTCATGTTTACCAGCCTCTGGCCCTGTGAGAAGCAGGAGTGAGGGCCAAGTGTCTATCTTGAAGATACAGAGTGGAAAAGACTCACCAGGTCTTGAACTGGGCTGATCTCGGGGCACAGGCAATGTGAGCAGCTCTGGTCCCATCTGAAATCCTTTCTCTGAGCACAGGAGTCGGAGACCCACCACTGAGGTGCTTGTGATACGATGAGATCAGGCATGTGGGAACTGTTTGGTGCTTTATAAACATTTAGTGCCAGCATGAGTAGACTACTGTGTAGAAGAGGCACCTGCGTTGCTATTTTGATAACTCACAAAAAACACTTCCTTCCTTCCCCCTGCATCTCTTCTGTTTGTTCTGTTTGCATTCGAGTGCAAATTAGTCTTTCCCTCTTCAAAGGAGTCAGTTTAACCAGGGGCATTAAGTATAATTAAGTAGACATGCATTAAAATCATTCTGGCAGAAAGCAGGGCACCTGGTCAGATGTTCTGCCATTCAGAGGACACAGAATCACTTTTACAGCTGAAGAGGGACTGTGGTGTGGTGCAGCTTAAGTTCAGTTCAGTCGCTCAGTCATGTCCGACTCTGCGACCCCATGGAACTGCAGCGTGCCAGGCCTCCCTGTCCATCACCAACTCCTGGAGTTTACTCAAATTCGTGTCCATTAAGTCGATGATGCCATCCAACCATCACATCCTATGTCGTCTCCTTCTCCTGCCTTCAATCTTTCCCAACATCAGGGTCTTTTTGAATGAGTCAGCTCTTTGCATGAGGTGGCCAAAGTATTGGAGTTTCAGCTTCAACATCAG
>SJYC01148847.1:0-41370 GCA_006408675.1 Madoqua kirkii | reverse complement strand
TCAGGTATCTGGTATTCCCATCTCAGAATTTTCCACAGTTTATTGTGATCCACACAGTCAAAGGCTTTGGCATAGTTCATAAAGCAGAAATAGATGTTTTTCTGGAACTCTCTTACTTTTTCCATGATCCAGCAGATGTTGGCAATTTGATCTCTGCTTTTTCTGCCTTTTCTAAAACCAGCTTGAACGTCTGGAATTTCATGGTTCAGATATTGTTGAAGCCTGGCTTGGACAATTTTGAGCATTACTTTGTTAGTGTGTGAGATGAGTGCAATTGTGCTGTAATCTGAATGTGGTGCTGGAGTGCCGAGGGGCCAAGAGGAGATACCCCACATCCCAGGTCAGGAGCAGTGGCTGTGCTTTGCTGAATTGGCTGTGTGGAGATACCCCATGTCCAAGGTCAGAAAAATGCCAATAAGATGGTAGGCACTTGAGTGGCTGTGAGGAGATATCCCACATTCAAGAGCAAAGGAGAATTTACCCTTGAGACTGTAGGAGGGGCGAATTCACTTTTAGAATCAAACCCTGTTCCTGCCAGAGATGCTCAGAGGGCTCAAACAAGCTTCGTGCGCACCAGGACCCAAGGACCCACAGAGACTGAGACAGAGCTGTGTTTGAGCATCTCCTGTGGAGGTATGGGTCGGCAGTGGTCTGCCGCAGGGACGGGGCTCTGGGTGTGGGTATGGCATAAGTGTTCTTGGAGGAGGATGCCATTAACCCCACTATAGAGCTGTCAGAACTTATATAGGACTGGAAAATAGACTATTGGAGAGCACAAACAGAACCTTGTGCACCAAGACCCAGGAGAAAGGAACCCACAGGAGACTTGCCTCCAGTGAAGGCATGAGTCAGTGGTGGCCTGCTACAGAGTTGGGGGCACTGGGTGTGGAAGTGCATGCATGGGATCTTTTGAGGGAGGTCACCATTATCTTCATTACCTCCACCATGGTTTGGCCCCAGGTAAATATCAGGGAAGTAATAGACTATTGGAGAGCACAAACAGAACCTTGTGCACCAAGACCCAGGAGAAAGGAACCCACAGGAGACTTGCCTCCAGTGAAGGCATGAGTCAGTGGTGGCCTGCTACAGAGTTGGGGGCACTGGGTGTGGAAGTGCATGCATGGGATCTTTTGAGGGAGGTCACCATTATCTTCATTACCTCCACCATGGTTTGGCCCCAGGTAAATATCAGGGAAGGAACACAGCTCCACCCATCAACAGAAAATTGGATTAAAGATTTACTCAGCATGGCCTGGGAGAAGGAAATGGCAACTCACTCCAGTATTCTTGCCTGGAGAATCCCAGGGACAAGGGAATCTGGTGGGCCGCCATCTATGGGGTCACCCAGAGTCGGACACGACTGAAGCAACTTAGCAGCCACAGCAGAGCATGGTCCTGCCCATCAGAACAAGACCCAGTTTCCCCCTCAGTCAGTCTCTCCCACCAGGAAGCTTTCATAAGCCTCTTATCCTTCTCCATCAGAGGGCAGACAGACTGAAAACCACCATCACAGAAAACTAACCAATCTAATCATATGGACCACAGCCTTGTCTAACTCAGTGAAACTATGAGCCATGCTGTGTAGGGCCACCCAAGACGGATGGGTCATGGTGAAGAGTTCTGACAAAACATGGTGCACTGGAGAAGGGAATGGCAAACCACTTCAATATTCTTGCCTTGAGAACCCTCATAAACAGAATGAAAAGACAAAAGATAGGACAGTGAAAGATGAACTCCCCAGGTCGGAAGGTGCCCAATATGCTACTGCAGATCAGTGGAGAAATAACTCCAGAAAGAATGAAGGGATGGAGCCAAAGCAAAAACAACAGCCAGTTGTGCTACAGCTTCAAGGGATCTTAAAGATTACTTGGCTTGTGTTCATCCAGTAAAAAGTGGCTTCCTTGACCTGAGGCTTTGGCTGGTCTAAGATAAGCTAAGATAATACTTAGCTTAAATCAGTGTTTTGCGTCTTTGATCAGAAGATGTTCTTAAAGATTACTTGGTTGTGTTCATCCAGTAAAAAGTGGCTTCCTTGACCTGAGGCTTTGGCTAGTCTAAGATAAGCTAAGATAATACTTAGCTTAAATCAGTGTTTTGCGTCTTTGATCAGAAGATGTGAACATATTTGGCCTTTTCATGTAGCCACTCATGTAAACAACTGTTGCCAGGTGTCACCCTGGCAGGACTGAGCCATTAATCATGGCAAATAAAGCCACAAGTATTTAAGTATATAATTTTGAGCTGTTCAAGTGAAATTCCTTTCAAAGTACATTATAAAGCCAGGTATTATGAAGAATTTCTGGCAAAAGGAGACTGTGTAAATAGTCTTTCATTAACTTTTGGCTCACATGTGGCCTTTGTGTGCCAATATGCCAAAGTTTCTGCATGACCTTGAACTCATGTGTTCTTTACAGGTATGGATTTCTGATTGAGTCAGCTAAGTATGTGCCCTTGGTTACAATGGGAGTCTGGGGTCTTTGAGAAAGAGGAGCAGTGGAGCACATGAGAGGACCAGGAGGGAGAGACTAAAGGGCTGGAGGAACTTCTGGGCACAGGTGCCCTAGAGCAGGGCTGGGGTCAGAGGGCAAGGCCAGCCTGTCAATACCAGTCCAGGCAATCTTGATGCCAAGGTGCCCTGCAATGGGCTGTGTGTGGCAATGAGAGGCCATTGTCCTTCCTCCCTCCCCTCAGGCTGTGTTGAGCTGTAGTGACCATGTGGAGATCAGGAAAATGAACAAGACTGGTCCAGCAGGGTACTGAGCCTGGATCCAAAGATGTCTCAAGAGCTGGGCCTAGTGGGAAAGCTGGAAGGTGAGTAATGACAAGCTCAACAGAAGGAAGGGTCTGGGCTTAGAGGCAAAGGCCAGAGTGGAAGCAACAGAGCAGGAGCAAGAGAACCCAGGGGATTGGAATGAATGTTAGGCCCTGGTGAGACTCCTTGTGGTCTGGAGCAAAGTCTGGGATGGAGCTTCTATGATAGCCTGCAGCTTCGGGTCTGGGTGGAGAGGAAGTTCTTGGGGAAAATAAGCTGCTCCTGCCATAGCCGGGGTTACAGATAAGAAGTCTGGGTGAGCCCTCAAGTTCCCAGCCAGCTTCACGCCCATGCCTGGGGGACCTAGGATGCAGGAGCCAGCCTCCTGCAGGAAGGATCTGTGGGCTGGGCAGGGCACCAGAGCATGAATGATAACTGGAGTGAGAGTAGGTTGGTAGTCCCAGGGAAGCTGGGCTTCTAGACAGAGCAGCTAGGCTATCCAGGGCAGGAGGCCAAGGAGTGTTATTGACTGAATGTCTTCCAAATTTATATGTTGAAGCCAAACTCCCTAGCATAGGAGGTGGGGTATTCAGGAGGTGACGGAGCCCCCATGATGGGATTAGTGTCCTTATAAGATGACTTGAGAGAGCTGTTTCCTTTCTCTCTGCCACGTAATGACACAGGGAGAAGGTGGCCATCTACATACCAGGAAGAGTCCTCACCAGAAACCAGATCTGCTGACACCTTGATCTTGGACTTTTAGCCTCCAAACTGTTTAAGCCCCTCAGTCTGTGGTATTTGCTATGGCAGCCTGAGCTGACCAAAGTGGTGGTGGTGATGGGGGTGGGGGGTGCAAATAGAAGCCCACCATCCAGATTTGAGGAACCTAGGGAGCGCTGCTGGCCTCCTCCCCATGTCGAGATCCCCTCACCATTGGCTTTGGGATCCTGAAGTCAAGTACAGTCTGTGTCCTAAATGGCCCACACATCCCCCATTGCTCTGCTCACATCCTGATTCTGGCCTGGATGACCGGCAGTAGCCTCTCACTGGTCTCCCATATCCATGTTGATCCTAAGGACCTGTTCTTCAAACCAAAGTCTCATGAGCTGATCAACAAATCTAACCACAATACTCCTCTGTTTGAGCCCTTCTGCTGCCAAGCCCAATTCTAACACTCTCCCAAGCCAGGCATAGTCCAGCCCTGCTTCCCCACCAGCCTGCCTCCCTCCCCTCTTAGTCTTCAGCAGGATGACCTTTCCCTCAGATATTGCTCTGAATTCCTTGTTATCTCGGCACAAACACCCTCCTCTCTGGCCCCTGAGGTGGCCACTTATCTCAGGCTCTGCTCTTCTCCTTGCCACCCTCTCGATGGTGGATATCCAGCCATATGCTGGGTGCCACGTGACTTCCCATGACCTTGTCAGTCACCCTGGCAAAGGCAGGGTGCACCTGCCACTCACCACCATCCCAGGACACCTGCTGCACTCACATGGTGAGAGCCCACTGGGCCGATCAACAAGCAAATGAGGATTATCACCATGGTGGAACATTACTCAGCAGTGAAAAGGAAGAGACTTCTGACATTCGAAACAACACCAGTAAATCTCAGGATGATAAGTCTGAGTGAGAGAAGCCAGACACAAAAGGGTACATTGTATTAGTCTACTTCTGTAAAATTCTAGAAAACTCAAATGAAACTAGAGACAGAAGCAGGTTTGTGGTCACCTGAGGTCAGTGTGGAGAGGGGATGGACAGTGGCAGGGCATGAGGGAATATTCTGGAGTGATATGGTGCCATCTGTGTCTTTGATGACAGTGACGTTAAAGTCCATCTAAATATACACTTTAAATGAACACAGCTTATTACACATGAATTATGTGCTTAAAATGTTGATTAATTTTTGTTTAAATTTAAAAATGTTGCCAAATGTCTTAATTGATATCAGTGGACACCTAGGTGGCTCCAGTGGTAAACAATCCACCTGCCAATGCAGGAGATGTAAGAGACTCAGGTTCGATCCCTGTCTTGGGAAGATCCCCTGGAGGAGGGCATGGCAACCCACCCCAGTATTTTTGCCTGGAGAACCCACATGGACAGAGGAGTCTGGCAGGCTACAGTCCATGGGACTGCAAAGAGCTGGACATGACTGAAGAGACTTAACATACACACGCACATGGATACTCACTGGGTCTATCCTGTCTAGACCGAGAGTTACACCCAGGCCAGTAACACTGGTTGGACAACAACTGACAGCAACCGTGGCCCTGACTGCGCTGTGCCCTGTGCCTGGTCTGCGGTGTCACTGCAGTCAGCCCACGAGACAGCCTCGAGGTGCTGCGTGAGACACTGCTTCTGCAGCCCTATCCACCCTCCGCCCTGGGGGAGCTCATGCCCAGCTCTGTGGCCAGTGCCTCTTAGACCAGGAACACCTGGATATAGGGCCCTGGCATGTATCCCAGAGAGCCTGGCACAGCCCTGTCTCTGTGGGGCACTGAGAAGAAGCAGGGGCTGAGTGGGTGCTCTCTGCTTCCCCAGGCCCCACTCCTGGGGAGAGGATGGGGCAGTGGTTCCCAAGCTTTCTTCCCTGAATCAGCAGTGGCCTTCACAATAGGAGTATGGGAAGTGGTGAAGATGGCAGGCGTGTGCTCCCTGGAGAGTCCTCACTTCACAGGATGCTCTGTGGCCTGGTTTCAATGGGAAAAAAAAATGTAAAGTGGCTTGCATCCCATAGACACACATTAAGTACTAATGTAGAAAAATGAAAAAGACAGAGGTCAAGAACAATGCAGTTGAAGGTCAGATGCAGAGCACAGGAGAACTAAAATGGTTCTCCAAGAGGCCTGGGCTTGCAAGAATGCATGTAATTTAGTAGTAAAAGTGGTGTTCATCTTGATGTGAAAGCAAAAATGGTCCTATTGTCTGATTAAAGGATTGCCCCATTTGTTCAAAGAAACATTTTCCTGTCATTCATTCTAATGGGGATGCGTTAAGACTCCTTTTAAGTGACTGAATAACATAATGAACACAGTGGTATCACAAAGGATTCAGACACTGTTGTATGTCCACTTATAGCAAATCTTGATGAAAGGTTAAGCCTCTTTTCTTAGAAGGACATAAGCACAAATTAACAGATAAGCAGACAGAAATACTTTATGCAGAGTGTGTCCTCTGAGCCCCCTCCAACACTGAGAGGCTCTCTCTGCTGGGTTCCAGCTGGAGTTTTCTCCTAAAGCTGGATTTTCCTTCAAAGGCAATTAGCTCTTATCTCTCTGGAGGCTGACTCCATGAGAGCCATTGGATGGTGTGCCACTCATCCCTCCCTGGAGAGGGGCCTCCTCCCCCAGCCTAACCACAGTTTGGCTGCCCTGCCTCCTCCGCGGTGGCCTGCTGAGGGGCACTCTTGTTGGATTGGTTAGTTTTGAGCCCAAGGAGCAGAATACAGCATTAAGTCACGGTGGCTCCCTGGCATAGTGGCTCCTCCCACGCAGAGTGCAGCGCAGTTGGCTCTTGGTCCCCAGATTTATTTGTCATCCTCTCACTGCAGTTGTCAGTGATTATTATCTGGAGGGGCTGTGATACAAAGGTGGTGCTGGTGCCCCATTTGTGGGGATTCTGATTTAATTGGCCTGAGGAGGAGACCCAATATCAGGACATTTCTATGTGCAGACTGGTGTTGAGAACTGTGCAAAAGAAGAAGGCCTAACAACCTCCTCCATCCCCCTATGAGGCTGATTGTTCTTAACTGATAGTAACTGGAAGAGTCAAGCAATGGTCTATCCTCCGAAAAATGTGGCTAAGCCTTGGGTAAAGCAGACTAGGCCTGTAAAGCAGACTACATGTAAGAGTAGGACACTGGTGAAGAAATGTGCACAGTTACAACCAATGTTCTCTTCTCCTCCCATAAAAGGGAATAACTGTGTTCACAAGTCATTTTCTTCTCTAAAAGGAAAAACATTATATTTACATCAATCTATCCATCCATTCACCCACCCATCCATCCATCCATCTACCTAACCACATTTTCATCCCTGTATCCATCTATCTATGCTTCCATCTCATTCATATGTACTGTGCATCCAAAGCTGTGCTGGGGATGAAGGAAGAAGACTAGGCAGGACCTAGGGCAGAGGCTAGGGTGTTTCTCCTGGTTCTGCACCCCTCAGCGAGCTAGTCCCTTAATAAAGCTGGGGCACAGGTCATCTGATAACATGAGCCTTGGGCTAAAAAATCTTAAAGTAGCTCTATTTCTAAAAATCTATGAATATAAGTCATGGGCTCTACCATAAAAGGTTACCATGTGGTTAGAGGTACAAGACCCATAAATACATCAGCAAAAAACAGGATGTTAAGGACCACATGCATCTCATTTAAGGTAGAGATTCAGGGCAGAATCCCTGCTGGCTAGGCTAGTAGCTTCTTTCTTCTAAGTTCTTAGGAACTAATGTTTTCTCATGTTCTCGTTCATGGAAGTGTGTGTTTGTGGAGTTGGCAAAGCAGAGTCTGAGTTGTTCTTATAGGAGTGGTCATAAGCTCATGTATTAACAGAAAGCATCCAAACTCTGGACATAAGGCCAAGAGGCCTGCATGTGCTTCCAGGTTGCCTGAAGGCTTTGTTTTACAGGCCTACCCAAGGTTTAGCCAAATTTTTAAGGAGGATTGCTTGACTCATCCAGTTAGTATTAGTTAAGGGCTCAGATTCTGTGAAGTTCCATGTTTTATTGTAGATATTTGTCCAATAGACATGAAATGATTCCCTGTCCACTGAAGAGAGAGAACTACTGATTTACTGCCCTGTAGGACATTAACCAGATTTGCCTCAAACATTAAAGATCTGTTTTAGTGAGTCTTTCCCAATGGACTACATAAATTCTAGTACTTGAAATGCCATTTGGACCAGCATTACCAACTTACTGGCTCACTGCTTAATTGATGAGCTTAATAAAATCTTGGGTGTGTATTCATTCTGTTTTGTTTGAGAGCCATGTTCTCAACTTCCTTCAATATTTTTCCGGGACAGCACTGACCCAGCCCTTTCCCCTCGACTCAGTGCCCTCCCGAGGTGAGTGTTGGATGGGGTCCCAGCTGAGGGGAGGAGAGGGGCCTTGAAAGGTGCTCTGGCCCACCTGGACGGAGCCCTCAGCACCCTCCCACGACCTTAGATCCTGACCTCTCAGAAGCTGATCTTCACAGTGATCATCACACAGGGATGAGGACTGGGGGGACCAGGCTGTCTAGGTCAAGCTGGGCTGCTCCTTTGTTCTGCAACCTCAGCAGTTCCACCCTGAGGTTCCACCCTGAGTTCCATCCTGCCAGGATGCAGGGGAAGCATCACTTGGAACCCACATTTCCATCCACCCTGGCTCTTGGGTGGTTGAAAGGCTCACTGGTAAAGAAACCAGGATGGGTATTTCAAGATCATTAAGCCTAGTTATTAATGGAATCTCACCCAGGAGATCCAAAGCCCAGGATAAGCACCCAGATAGGGGACTCTGAATGTGCCATATCTCTATCAAATGGCTTATCCAGTGATTTTGCTGCAAGAGGAGCCTGTGGGCTACAGTCCATGGGATCTCAAAGAGTCAGACACAACGGAAGTGACTTAGCATGCACACAACACAAGCAATAGCGGAGATAGTGGAAATAAAAGTTGATGAAGGCAGTTTGGTAGTTTGGGGCAAGGGACTTGACCATGTTCTGGGCACTTGTGCCAGTAAACTCTACTCCTAAGAAGCTCTGTGAAGGAAACTACCTGGATGAAGACAAAGAATGTTGTGGAAAGACAGCCACTGGAGTTACAAAATTGGGTCAAGCCTAAACAGTCAACAACAGGAAACTAGTCAAATAAAGAAAACAAAGCCATAAGTGTAGAGAAATGTAGCCATTAAAATAAAAAAGAAATTTTTTTATAAAAAGGAAAATACTCCCATAAAAAAGCCCATCAGAAAAATCTGTCTGTCATCTACCTCTCTCTGATGATTCCAGCCTCCTAAAGAGTGCTTAAATGTGCATGAAAACCTGAATGACAAAGACTTGCTTAGCAATTGTGTCTATCAATAGGTTGTAAGGACACAAGGGATATTTCTCATCTCCTTTCTTAGGTCTCTAACAGGAGCACATTTTCAACTTACAATGGAAAAAAACACTCCAGGTGAAAGACATTTGTTTTAAAGGCTTGAATCTCTAAAGCACACTTGGTCTGGAATTTTGCCTGCGGCAGGTCCTCCCTCAGTGTCTGACAGCTGTTTTGCCTGTGTGTGCTGGGCAGGCAGGGCCAATCTGCAGAATATTTACAGTGCCAACCTGGGTGTGTCCAGTGACCCCAGCTCTTTTCCTGCCTCTGGCTGCATTGGCCCCTCATGGCAAATTAGACTCCCAGACTCTGTTCTACTGTTGGTGCAAACAATGATGTCACTTGTACACAATGCTCAAATTTCATCAAATAACATGACCTGTGTTCTTCTTCAAGTTTTCTTCATGCAGAGTGTCCCCATGGTCCTTAACTCCTTGTCAGTTGGTGCCCTGTCTTTGCCTTCTTTGGGCTATACTTCTGCTTTGAGATCTTTTCTCTGGCCATCTGCTCCTCTGATCTCCCCTGGGCTTCCCTTGTGAGCACTCAGGCCCACGGCCAAAATCTGCAGAGAAAAAGCCCTGCCCTTTCCATATCCCACAATTTATGTTACACAAGCAAACAAAAGAGCTTATTCAGTTGTAGAGTCCGAGGTGTCTGTGTCTAAGTCAATGGTGCCTTTACAACTTTCTCCAGGAACAGGGATTGGAGTCTTCCTGTTGATTTCTAGAACAAAGGAAGAGTGAGCATCTAAAACCCATTCAAGTCTTCATAACAGACAAGCCAGAGTCAAAGAGAGGATCATAGTAACAGGAGCTAGCTAAGCAGTTACTGGGTATCAGGCTAAATGCTTCACAAAATTACTTCATTGTATCAGATGAAAAAGAACATCATTTCTATTTTCCAGTTGCGCTGAGGGCCAGTAATCTGCCTGAGGTTATAAACTAGCCCATAGCAGTACAGGATTCTGCCCCTGGCTGTCTGCTTGTAACCTCTCTCTTATGCTGGTGCCTCCTTGTGGCATTTTACCAGGAGACTCAGGGATGATGGAAGCTCCCAGGTATGAAGTACGTTGCCAGAGACCTCTGGGTTGCCTCTGAATATCAGGGGACAGCCCTTCTGAGTCTAGCAAGAGCCACAAAACTCCACAGGGGTGGGAGGGCAAGGGCTTCTTCATCCCATCCCTGCATGTCCCCCTGGGTGCCTGGAGAGCGGAGCCTGAGACAGGCTCTGGGTGATCCCCGGAGTTGATCAGGAGCGGGCATGACCTAGGAGGAGGTACAGCCACCTCTGGATGTACCAGCTGGTGCTTATGCTGTGACCCCACAGGGCTGCCTCGCAGACTGCCCACCTCGTACTTTGAGTGAATTGAGGGGATTCCCTGGACCACTCCTCTCCTGGTCAAACTGCTGAGAGGGGCCTTGTCAGCCTGAGGCCAAGTGTCTGGAGAAAGGGGTAGGGCCCAGAAGACTGAAGCAGAGCACAGAGTTCTGGGATATATTTAATTCAGATGACCATTATATTAATACTGTGGGTAAGAAACCCTTAGAAGAAATGCAGTAGCCATCATAGTCAACAAAAAAGTTCAAAATGCAGTTTTTGGGTGTAATCTCAAAAACAACAGACAGAATGATGAAGGCAAACCATTCAAAATCACAGTAATCCAAGGCTATGCCCCAACCAGTAGTGCCAAAGAAGCTGAAGTTGGTAGAGTTAACACCAAAAAAGATGTCCTTTTCATCATAGGGGACTGGAATATAAAAGTAGGAAGTCAAGAGATACTTGGAGTAACAGGCAAATTTAGCCTTGGAGTGAAAAATGAAGCAGGGCAAAGGTAATAGAGTTTTGCAAAGAGAATGCACCGGTCATAGCAAACACCCTCTTCCAACAACACAAGAGATGACTCTACACAAGGATATCACCAGATGGTCAATATCGAAATCAGATTGATTATATTCTTTGCAACTGAAGATGGAAAAGGTCTATACAGTCAGCAAAAACAAGACTGGAGCAGACTGTGGCTCAGATAATGAACTCTTTACTGCAAAATTCAGGCTTAAATTGAAGAAAATAGGGAAAACCACTAGACCATTTGGGTATGCCTAAGTCAAATCCTTTATGCTTATACAGTGGAAATGACAAATAGATTCAAGGGGTTAGATCTGATAGACAGAGTGCCTGAAGGACTATAGACAGAGGTTCACGACTTTGTACAGGAGGCAGTGATCAAGATCACCTCCAAGAAAAAGAAATGCAAAAGGGCAAAATGGCTGTTTGGGGAGGTCTTACAAATAGCTGAGAAAAGACAAGAAGCTAAAGGCAAAGTGGGAAAGGAGTACGTCAAGATTGTATATTGTCACTCTGCTTATTTAACTTATATGCAGAGTACATCATGAGAAACGCTGGGCTGAAGAAAGCACAAGCTGGAATCAAGATTGCTGGGAGAAATATCAGTAACTTCAGATATGCAGATGACACCACCCTTGTGGCAGAAAGTGAAGAAAAACTGAAGAGCCTCTTGATGAAAGTGAAAAAGGAAAGTGAAAGAGCTGGGTTAAGGCTCAACATTCAGAAAACAAAGATCATGACATCTGGTGCCATTGCTTCATGGCAAATAGATGGGGAAACAATGTAAACAGTGACAGACTTTATTTTCTTGGGCTCCAAAATCACTACAGATGGTGACTCCCACCATGAAATTAAAAGATGCTTGCTCCTTGGAAGAAAAGCTATGACCAACCTAGTTGGTTAGTTAGTTCAGTCTCTCAGCCATGTCCGTCTCTTTGCGACCCCATGAATCTCAGCACACCAGGCCTCCCTGTCCATCACCAACTCCCGGAGTTCACTCAAACTCATGTCCATCAAGTCGGTGATGCCATCCAGCCATCTCTTCCTCTGGCGTCCCCGTTTCCTCCTGCCCTCAATCCCTCCCAGCATCAGAGTCTTTTCCAATGAGTCAACTCTTTGCATGAGGTTGCCAAAGTATTGGAATTTCAGCTTTAGCATCAGTCCTTCCAAAGAACACCAAGGACTGATCTCCTTTAGAATGGACTGGTTGGGTCAACCTAGACAGCATATTAAAAAGCAGAGACATTACTCTGCCAACAAACGCCCATCTAATGAAAGCTGTGGTTTTTCCGGTAGTCATGTATGAATCTGAGAGTTGGTCTATAAAGAAAGCTGAGCACCAAAGCACTGATACTTTTGAACTGTGGTGTTGGAGAAGATTCTTGACAGTCCCTTGCACTGCAAGGAGATCCAACCAGTCCATCCTAAAGGAAATCAGTCCTGAATATTCACTGGAGGGACTGACGCTAAAACTGAAGCTTCAATATTTTAGCCAGCTGATGTGAAGAGCTGACTCATTGGAAAAGACCAGAATGCTGGGAAAGATTGAAGGCAGGAGGATAACAGGACAACAGAGGATGAGATGGTTGAATGGCATCACTGACTCAATGGACATGAGTTTGAGCAAGCTCTGGGACATAGTGAAGGATAGGGAAGCCTGGTGTGCTGCCATCCATGGAGCTGCAAAGAGTTGAACATGACTGAGTGATCGAACAACAACAATAAAACATTAATGTATAAAGTCTGTTCAAGTCCCTGTGTTCAGTTATTTTGAGTATATTACCAGAAGTGTAATTTCTGAGTCATATGATTGTGCTATATTTAATTTTTTTAGCACCTCTGTACCATTTTCCACAGTAGCTGCACCAATTTACATTCCTGCCAACAGTGTATAAAGGTTTCAACTTATCCACATCGTTGCCAATGCTTGTTATTTATTATGTTGTTGGTTTTTGTTTTTTAAAATAACAGCCATCCTAATAGGTGTAAGTTTGTATCTTATAATTTTTGAGATCCTGGTGACCTTCTAGTGTGGTACAAAGTTAGCTTTGGAGGACAATCTGTGATTTTCAAAGTACACACAAATTACGTACAGTTTTTACTACCTTGCATGTGAAGTAGTGGGGAAGATATGATTCCCAGCTCACTGGTGAGGAAACTGGTGCTCAGACAGATGAGATGGTTTTTCTAAGATGAAAAGGCTGGTGAACAGCTGCGGTAGGAGCAGAACCTAGCACTGCAACCACCCTGGCAGGCCTGGCAAGGGGACGCTTCCTGGGCACTGCACAGTGTCTAACCTCGGGCTCTGCAGAGCAATATCCTCACTTCTCTGACAAGGTGGCAGAAATGGAGGCTGAGAGGAGTCCCAGCAGGCCTTGCAGCCTGGAGAGTATGCCCCCCCTGCAGTCCCCAGGCCTGGGCCACATCCTGCTCCCTTTCTGAGATCAGAGTCATCACTAGCTGGCTACTGAGAGTGAAGTGGAATAAAGAAAACCAAGAGGCAGTGACTCAGCAGTAAAAACACTGGGAAAGCAGGGCTATTGAGGGGGGCACCTGGCTCTGTTAGCCACTTACTAGCTGTCTGTCTTGAGAGAAGTATGACCTTTGATATTGTTTCTTAATATTTAAGACAAGATGGCATCTAAAAAGTCCATAGGCGTTCGAAGGACTCATGGTGTGTCTCCTGGCACAGGCCGGCTAGAGACCAGAACAGTGAGCATCCCTCCTCACCCAAGAGTGCTCCTAGGGCCTGAGTGTCTCTCCCCTCCCAGGGCTTGAGCATCTTCCCCTCCAAGGGCCTGAGCATCTCCCCCTCCCAGGGCCTGAGCATCTCTCCATCCCCAGGGCCTGAGCAGCCCGATAGGTCTGCCCCACACCAGTGAGAAGCGGTTGCTCTATCCTCTGTGGTCCAGGCCGGGAATAAGAAGGGACTTATGAGAGGAGTGATTTAGGAGGCCAGCAGCCACATTCCTAGTGTCACTGGGCCTGCCTCATCAGTCAACTCAAGCCACGTGCCAGAGCCCTATAATTAGCTACAGAGATGACATTGCAGAAAGCTCTGCCTTGGAAACTCTCTGCAAAGGACACTGAATCACCAGGGAAGTTCATTTACATTCTAGGCAGGACTAGAATTTATGCTATTGAAAATAAAGATTTTATGTATTTGTACATATCTATCTGTGGATGTGCCTATAAACACAATTTACAGTCACCAGTCTCACTAGCTCAGTCAGCCCCCATTCTGTACAGTGGTTATTAACAGGGTCTGGGAACCAGCCATGGGCCCCTCTGAGATATCATCCTTGTCAGTTGCATGTTTTTAGAGCACAGCATGCTCTTTACCATGGAATGATGCCATTCGTATTAGCATGCCTGCTAAGAAATTCTTATGCTCCCGATGTGTGCTGCCCTGAAGCGTTTCATGGAGATCAGATTTCAGGAGGACAAACTAGCACAGGGCTCGGAGGTTGCAGGAGGTGGGAGCCCTCTTTGTCCCTCATTTGCCCAGTAATTAATTTCTGCCCCAGCACAATTTGAAGGAAAAGATCGTGTTCATTAATTTATCATCCACCTCTTCCCAAGGCTGATTTTGATCACTTTTTAACAAGAGACTTTGTACCCTATAGGGAGATTTAATACATTCCAGGGGCTGGTATCTGAGTGCCAGGAAACAGCTGCCCAGAGTTACTTCCCCAGAGGAAACCAGGTGGGTTCCAGTGACTGTCACAGTGAAGTCCTGGGGAGGAGAGCCTCTGCCAACCCCAGAGGACTCCCTGCTCTCCCTCACTCCCCACCAGGGTTTCCAGAAAGATATTTGGGGCCTCCAGGGAGCACCAGACCCCCCTGTCTCCCTGTCCCCTTTTCCATGCAAGGCACATGAATCATAAATGTCTAGAATGTATCTGTAGAAACACTAGGACACAATGAAGCACAAGTTCAGGAAGCACACAGATACTTTCTGTGGCAAATCTTATCTGGAGCAAATGTGGAGGGTGGAACCTACCAGATGAAATCTTGCCCATCGCCTCATTTTCAACTGTTTGTTATTTTTTTCTTTAGATACAGAAATTACAGCATGGTAGTATTCACAAAATTATGTTTTACCCTCATTTAGATGCATTCTAAAAATTGAATGAAATGTGAATGTTTTTCTAGATTTACAGGAAAATAAAAAGAAATTTAAACCAGCAAGAAGGTCATTAGATGTTTCTTCTGAACCCAGTGCACATAGTATTAAGATCTTTTTTTGCCATCACTGGGACTATTTTCCTGAGCTATAATGGGGGTAGGGTGGGGGTGGAGGTGGAGAGTGTAGAATTCCAGGGAAGCTGTTTGGGATCAGGAGAGCTGTTCATTCTGCCATTTAGTCATATATTCAACATATATCTATGGAATCCAATGGGTGCTTGCCCCTGGAGGGTCAGTGGTAAGCAGACCACCCTCACTCTTCCTGCCATTCACTGTCTAGAGGGAGAAGCTGAATTGTCATAACAGATATGACACTGTAGCTGCTAATATAAGGGCATATGAGGAACAGTTGCCCAGGCTAGGGAGGGAGCGGAAAACAGGGAAGCTCCCCTGCACAGGATACTCAGCAGAGCCCAGAAGGAGGAATGATCTTGGAGGAAAGAGGGTGGGAAAGAATGTTCCAGGTGGAGAATGGCATGTGAAAAGGCCCTGTGGTCAAGAGAGACATGCATACGTGGAAAGTTTATAGAGGCCACAGGTGGCAGAAGTGAAGAGTGAAGATGGGTGCAGTCCGGAGAGGCAAGTAGGGCTAAAGAGGTGAGGGGTGGGGGGCGAGACTGAGAAGGGACCTGTGACCCAAGGCTAGGAGTCTTGCTCAGGCTGAGTGGTCAGTTACAGTCTGACCTCGGACCTCTTACAATCCAAAGCAAGTCTTTGCTCTCTCCTGGCTCTGCTCTGCAGTGTCTGAGAGACCTGGGCTTATTCTTTAAATGTCTCTAGGCCTCAGTGTCTTTATCTGTAAAACAGGGTAATAATACTCCACCTTAAGAGAACTGATGTGAAGATTAAATGATTTTACATACCTGGGGGCTGAAATCTGTGCACAAATGTTCTATGCATAAACATTATTGTCATCTTTGTTATTATCTTTAATAGGAGTGCCTCTCACCAGATCATCTCTAGATGGATTCCAACTCCGATATTCCATGTTTCTAAATTTTTTTCTGAGATTTTCATAGTAACTCTCACCTTCATAAATGCAAGGAGTGATAATTTTACTTAATGAGAGCAGGGCTGGGTTTCAGATACATGGACCCATGGGAAGCCACAGGATGGGATGAAATGACCCAGAGACCGTGTGCCTGGAGAGAGTAGAGGAAGGCTGAGGTTAGGCCCTGAGTATCACTGACACTGACTGAGCAAAAGGAAAGAAACTAGAGGGGTGGGGAAATTGTCGGGGTGGGGAAATTGTCAGTGTGGGACTAGGACATTCTTAACCTATAAGTTCAGGAGGAGGTGATGCTGAAGGAAGTGGGGAGCTTCTAGGAGGGTAGGCCCTGGTGATGACCCCCGCCAGGGTGAGGACAGAGGACAGGACAGTGGATCTCTTGGCCTGCAACTCATGAGTACCTAGTGCCCTTATAATGTCAACATGTGAACTATAAAGAGACATTGCCACTTGTAGGAAATAGTCATAATGTGTGACATCTCCCTTGTCTTCGGCCTGATGTTCCCCTTCAAGGGCCACCATGTAACCACTGTCCTTATCCTGGGTACTTCTGTACCTGCTCAGAGCCCACCTGCCCATCGGGGTGACTGCCCACAGGCAAACTCTGAGGATGTATCTTCGGAGGGAACAATGAGAACTGGTGATTTGGTGGGTGGGAGTTGAAGGCAAAGGCTGGAGTAATGTGAGCATATTTGGGGGCTAAACAGTGGGAGCCTGTGAAAAGGCAGAGAAGGAGAACTGGGAGCCCAGGGGAAGATGCTGAATGGTTATGCCAAGGATGGAGCTTGAGGGGTGCCCTCCAGCTATAGGCCTGCCCACTCAGCATCAAGACATCTGTGCTTAGGGGGCTGTGACCTACCCTGTGCTTCCCTTCACTGGCTTAGGAGGCTCTGTGGGCACCTGCTGCTTATCTGCTTTCACTGTATCTACCTGGAAACAGAACCCAAGAACCAGACTGAAAAGTGGAGAAAGGGCACTGGGGCAGGCATATCACACCAGAAAGGGAATCCAGGGTGTGGCCCTGCAAATCTGTATATTACAAATATGTATTGAACACTGGTGAGCTATTTTTCAAAGCAAGGCTTTGGGCTATTTGCAGGAGAAGATATACCAGGAGTTCAGATTCCTGGCCCCTGCCTGGAATCGCTGACACAGAACCTGTTTCTCCCATGCTCCCTGGACCATCTTCAGTTCAGTTCAGTCACTCAGTCATGTTCGACTCTTTGCGACCCCATGAATCTCAGCACACCAGGCCTCCCTGTCCATCACCAACTCCCGGAGTTCACTCAGACTCACATCCATCGAGTCAGTGATGCCATCCAGCCATCTCATCCTAGGTCGTCCCCTTCTCCTCCTTCCCCTAATCCCTCCCAGCATCAGAGTCTTTTCCAGTGAGTCAACTCTTCACATGAGGTGGCCAAAGTACTGGAGTTTCAGCTTTAACATCATTCCTTCCAAAGAAATCCCAGGGCTGATCTCCTTCAGAATGGACTGGTCGGATTTCCTTGCAGTCCAAGGGACTCTCAAGAGTCTTCTCCAGCACCACAGTTCAAAAGCATCAATTCTTCAATGCTCAACCTTCTTCACAGTCCAACTCTGGACCATCTTAGGCAGCCTGAAATTTGTGGCACATGGATAAAGGAATTAGATTATGAAGGATATGGTGGTGGTTGGCAGCAGGCAGAAAAGACCTGGCCCCCAGCTGGGAAAACAATGACTACATAGAAAGGGAGCGAATGACCCCGAGTGCTAGGCACATGAGAGAGTGTCTCGGAGACTCTGCCACTCACACCACATCCCACAACTGGGGGACACAGGGCCTGGTGGTGGATGCCCGGGGTGCTATGCAGAGCCCTGCAAGCTTGGCTCTGAGCCCCAGGGAATAGGAACAGGAGTGAATAAGGGCAGAGGGGGAACTTTGAGGGGCTACTCAAGGAGAACCAAGTACCCAAGTTGCTCAGCTTGGCAGGCTAGAGGGTTTGTGCAGGGAAAGAGAGTGAGAGACAGGCTGAAGGGTGAGTTTGTATCAAATGGTGCCAGGCTTTGTGGGCGATGTAGGAGTGTCCATGCACCTCAGCAAGCCTGGCTGAGCACTCTCTTTGGGAGATTAATCCAAACAAGACACAGTCTGTCCTCAATGAGCTGGTGGTCCTGTGGTGGAGATGGACAGACACATGTAAGCATCAAGGGGAGTCAGAGTGTAGGAGCAGAGGAAGGTGCCAGGGCCCAGGGTAGGGGCAGCACTGGCCCTCTGTGGGTGTGGGCTAGCTCCCCAGGCAGGAGAACTCCTGGTCCCCGAGTCTCCACATGGGAAGCTCTAGACAGTCGTAGGCAATAGGGAGGCCTGGGGGTGCAGAGCCCGGCAGGGCCTGACTGCCTCTGCCTCCTTTTTTCCTACTGATCCGTCCAGTTTAAGGGCTTCTTCAGGCACTTAGGAAAACAGCAAAATGGCTTATAGTTTACTAACATCAGAGTCTAGGCTGACAAATTTGTTTCAAGGAGGAAGCTAGCAGGTGGGTTTACTTTGCAGTTACAGTTAAGGTCCAGGGTACTTTTCAGTTACAATGACCTTGGACTGTTGGGGATTAATGACAGCTTTTTGATCCTGTGCACAAAGAAAGGAAGACATCACCAGACATCATGTCTCTGCCCTCCGAGTGCCCACTTGTCAGGCATCACGTCCTTGTGAGGCCCTGGGAGGAATAGAAGAGGTAGAGGCAAGAGATGTGTCTGAAGCGTCCTGGGACTGTCTGCTGCATCCGGATGAGAAGGAGGTTCTCACTCTGTGCTGTTAGGGCAGGTGTCATCATTTTCCCCGCAGGAGCCTGGAGGGCCTGCAGAACCTTGCAGGAGGCGTCATGACTCAGCTTCAGGACTGCGGGTGGCTCACAGCTGCTAGGGAATGCTTCTGACCCAGAGCCTCTCAAAGGTGCTGGTTTTGTTTCCCTTTGCCCAGAGGGAGGACAAGTTTATGATGCCCTGGCTATGGGTGTGTGTGTGCTCAATTGTTTCAGTCGTGTCCAACTCTGCGACCCCATGGACTGTAGCCTGCCAGGCCCCTCTGTCCATGGGATTCTCCAGGCAACAATTCTGGAGAGGGTTGCCATGCCCTCCTCCAGGGGATCTTCCCGTCCAGGGACTTAACCCACATCTCCTGCCTCTTCTTCACCACAGGCTGATTCTCTGCTGCTGAGCCACCAGGAAAACCTGCCCTGGCGATGTGTTTGTGAAAACTTATGGTCGGTGTGAGCGGTGTGAGGATGGGGAGGAGGCTGAGCTCCGTGCACCTGGAGGCCACTGGGCTGAGCACTAGAGGGGGATGCTGGTCTCAACCACTCGGTGTGGGCTTCCAGGGTGCATGCGGGTCTGGTCCCAGTTCTGACTTCTCTTACCTGTGATGCTGAGCCGGCCTCAGTCCAGCAGGTGTCATTACATGACCTCTCAGATCCTGCCCATCAGGCTAATGCTTAACAAACTTCCAAGTATTCAGAAGCCCCAGGTTTGGTTAGACTTTGCTTCTTTGTACCCCCACGGCCCTGAGCTCTCATAGCACTGGCCTGGTATACAGAGCACCCTTATGGGTCCCTAGTGAGCTTCCAGGTGGCCAGGGACAGGACCTTCATTTTCATAACCCCTGTATCTTTGCTGGTGAACAAGCTAACGTCCAATCTACAGTCCACACGGCAGAAAAGGGCTCTCGAGGCAGCAGCAGTTGAGCAATGGGAGGGAGCACAGTGGTGGCAGTGATCATGAGGCTGGGGAACCAAGTCAGGGGGAATCAACCAGTACCTTTTGTACTGACAGCAAGGAGGGAGGGGACCCCCAGAAGATCCCACGTCTAGCAGCTGTCACTGCATCCCCTTGTAGTTCGAGGAGAAGGAAGTTTCTTTTGCGGCACTGTGCCACTCCTCTGTGAGTCCGCCCTTTGAGCCCTGGGAGCAGAGGGCCCTTTGCAGAGGGAGATGGATTGACTGTTTTATTAGTTAATACAACATGCACTGCCTGAATGGACACCACATGCCACTTTCTGTGCTGGGCACCATGGACCCAGCCTCACGGAGCAGTGTTAGTCCTCAAGGGCCATCTGAGCACCACAGAACAGGCAGCTCAAACCAGAGATCTGCTCCCAGATCTGGGGGTTGCAAGTCCAAGATCAAGGTGTCAGCTGGGTTGCCACTCCAAGGCTGTATGGGAGCAGCTGTCCCAGGCCTCTTCTTGGCTTGTAGATGGCCATCTTTATCCTCCCATGGAATCTTGCCTGTGTGTGTCTGTCTCCAAATTTCCCAGACATGTTGCAGTAGGCCTGCCCCTAATGACCCTGTTTTTAACTTGGTTGCCTCTGTAAAGACACTGTCCTCACATGCTGTGGCCTGGATGTTTGTGTCTGCCCAAACTCATACAATGAAATCCTAACCTCCTAAGGTGTAGTACTAGGAGCAGGGCTGTTAGGAGGTGCTTAGACAGCGAGAGCCCCACCCCCTTGACGGGACTGATGCTCTTAAAAAAGAGACCTCACAGATAGCCCTACTGTGTGAGGATGCAGCGGGAAGATGCTGGTTGTGACCCAGGAGGAGGCCCTCACCAGAACATGAATATGCTGGAGCCTGATCACAGACTCCCAGCCTCCAGAGCAGTGAGAAATAAATTTCTCTCGTTTATAAACCAGTCAATCTGTGGCATTTTGTGATAGCAGTTGAAATGGACTAAGACACCAAATAAGGTCACATTCTGAGGTACTGGGTGAAGGCTTCAACACAGGAATTTAGGAGTAACACGGTTCAAAGCATAACAGAGAAGGCAATTTCAGCTCAAGTCCCCTGGCAGGATCTGAGGGGCCTGGAGGTGGGAGGATCATTTCTGGGAGACAAAATGAAAGGTCTGCATGCAAGGTTGGGCCCCAGGAGAGCCCTTAGGTGATGCAAGGGCTCAGAGATCAGGCATAGCACAGTCCTTGGGGACAGAGAGGCTGGGGGACCAGAGAGGGAGGAAGGAAATGTCCCAGCCAGGCCCACCCTCCCCCAGCCCAGCTCTGAAGAGGACAAATGGAGCTTCTCTCTGCAGAACTGCACCACTCAAGAAGCTAGAAGGAGGGAAGCTCCCATCCTGAGGTGTGGGAGTGCAGGCCTGGCTGCCAGTTAAGTCAGAGGGTCTGAGGCCGTGTATGGGGTGTCAGTGGATTCTAGAAGCCCACTGCTCTGTCCCACACCTCAGCTGATAGCAGAGAGTCACCTGGGCCAGGCCAGGGCATGTTGGGTCTTCTCAGGACTTCTGCTCAGCCCTGCCTCCCAGGTTGTCACCTATAGAACATGTCAATCTGGCAGTGAGGCCAGAGCTCCTCAGCCAGCAGAAGAGGTTGGTGGCTTCGTAGCCTGGCAGCCACTTATGGCAGGATTTCCCATTTCAGATAATGCCAGAGGGGGCTGGAGCCCTGGGGAAGGCATGCAGGCTGTGAAGGGTGGACAGATTCCTCAGGCAGCCATTGCACCAAACTTACAAGGTTTTAATAAAATGGCGAAATGGTGCATCACCATTATAAACAGTACAAACAAATGTTACTTGTAATTATTTTGCCCTTCCTCAAATATTCCATTTCCATTTTCTTTATTTAAAAGTGAATTCATATGAGCTTGTACTCTAGTGGTGTGCTTTTGTATTCCCTAACACTTCCGAGAGCTAAGTCATTTCCAGACCGTTCCAACCAACCACCCTCAACCAATAGAGGGGTCTTCTGTTTTTGTGGTCATGCTCAAGGTTTCTTGGAAAATTTGTGATCATGCTCAAGGCTTCTTGGAAAAAAGATGTGCTGCACACGATCTTATTTTTGGCATTGAAACCAGTGAAAAATAATAAAGAAAACTGAACTAAGGCTGAGTGAGTGAATACGTGAAGTCGCTCAGTCATGTCTGACTTTGAGACCCCATGGACTGTAGCCTATCAGGCTCCTCCATCCATGGGATTTTCCAGGCAAGAGTGCTAGAGTGGATTGCCATTTCCTTCTCCAGGGGATCTTCCCGACCCAGGAATTGAACCCGGATCTCCTGCACTGCAGGCAGAAGCTTTACTGTCTGAGCCACCAAGGAAGCCCTAAGAAGCCCTAAGCCTTCAGAACTAAGGCTGAGTTCAGCTCAGTTCAGTTGCTCAGTCATGTCTGACTCTTTGTGACCCCATGAATCACAGCACGCCAGGCCTCCCTGTCCATCACCAACTCCCGGAGTTCACTCAGACTCACATTCATCGAGTCAGTGATGCCATCCAGCCATCTCATCCTTTGTCGTCCCCTTCTCCTCCTGCCCTCAACCCCTCCCAGCATCAGAGTCTTTTCCAATGAGTCAACTCTTCTCATGAGGTGGCCAAAGTACTGGAGTTTCAGCTTTAACATCATTCCTTCCAAAGAAATCCCAGGGCTGATCTCCTTCAGAATGGACTGGTTGGATCTCCTTGCAGTCCAAGGGACTCTCAAGAGTCTTCTCCAACACCACAGTTCAAATGCATCAATTCTTCAGCGCTCAACCTTCTTCACAGTCCAACTCTCACATCCGTACATGACTACTGGAAAAACCCTAGCCTTGACTAAATGGACCTTAGTCGGCAAAGTAATGTCTCTGCTTTGGAATATGCTATCTAGGTTGGTCATAGCTTTTCTTCCAAGGAGTAAGCGTCTTTTAATTTCATGGCTTCAGTCAGCATCTGCAGTGATTTTGGAGCCCCCTCAAAATAAAGTCTGATACCGTTTCCACTGTTTCCCCATCTATTTCCCATGAAGTGATGGGACCAGATGCCACGATCTTTGTTTTCTGAACGTTGGGCTTTAAGCTGAAGGGAAGCCTAAACCTAGAGAAGACACATGTTACCTCCCTTTTTGTGGATGGGGCATAAAGAGGCATCCCTGGTGGGTCACCCAGAAAGCTGGTGAGCCCTGCAAACAGAGCCTGCACCTCGCATCCAATGATGTCCCTCTCCTGTGAGTGACACTGACTTCCTCAAGAGAATTCTGCTTTGATTTTCTTTCTGTTCTCAAAACATGCATGGGTATATGTGTGGGCACATTATGCAACACATACCCACATTACACACATGTACACACATGCATGCATGCATACACAATTCCCCCCATTGGGTCACTCACGGGTTTGTGTAGGGGATCAAATGAATAACAGTACATTTCCAACCTCACTTCTCTCATTGCCTGTGTCCTCCACTGACACCCGGGATAACCCTGGGCCTCCATTCCTTTCCGGGCAAGGAGGCTGGAGCCTGACCTAGTGCCTCAGGTCCCTGGGCTTCTGAGTCTTCACATGCAGAGAAGAGTGAAATGCTCACACACAGCCGTACCAAACAGGTCTACCGTATTACTGGAGGGGGTGGTTTCCTCTAAGGAGTCTGTAAGGTGCTTCTACATCCCTTCCTCCTGCTACCACCTCACTTTAGCAGACATATAACTAATGCTCTCATTGCTCTAAAAGAATGAATTTTATTTCCCCTTCCCTTATTCCCTAGGCAAGATGTGGGGCATGAAGCAACGAACTCAGTCTGCTGAGTGGAACACTGGGTGAGTAGGTGATGTCACAGGTCAGGTGAAACCTGGAGGTGGTGACTGCTGGGGGGAGGAGGGCTGGCTGGTGGGCACAGAAGGGGCCAGCCTCTACTCTGGGAAGGTGGAGCTCAGCACCCTCATGGGATGGCAGCAGAGATGCTCTGGTAGAGGGAGAAAGGGCACATGTCACCTTGGGAGGACATAGACTTGATGGAAGCCCTGCCCCTGGTGAGTGGAGGGCTAAGTTCAAGAAAGAAGGGACTGATGCCAAGTGATGCCTGGCACCTGCCTCACACATTCTTCCCAGTGTTGTCCGGAGAGGGTCGGTCTCCACACGCCTCTCCCTTTGACTGCAGGGTTGAGGAACATGCACGGTGTGTGCTAGCAATTGCCCCTGAAATGGGTGCCTCCTGAGGGCTTACTGAGCGTATCCAGACTCTGAAAGCAATAGCCAGGAAGCTGCTGGTGCTACTGGTGGCAGTGCCCACAATGGCTCCTGCAGCAGCCCCAGCGCAAACAGCAGTCCCGGCTCAGGTCAAGGTCAAGCACGCTCAAGGTCAAGCTTAGGTGACCAAGCACGCTCAAGGTCAAGCTTAGGTGACCAAGGGAAATGCTGAAGGAATACCCATTGCTTGGAGCACTCATAGTGGGTTGGGCTGTTTCCTGAGCATTATCTCCTCACTGTCATGAGTTCACTGATGTGTTCTTCTACTTGTTCTTTCATGAACTGATGTGTTCACCAAATACATTTTTATGGAGTGGTTACTGTGTTTGAAACACAATTGTAGGTATTCCATCTGCTCCTTCTGTGCCTGAAACATAGACTCTGTGCCCAAAGTCCACTTCTTCCAGGCAGGTACCACCTGCAGATGATGCTGAATGACATAGCTTACCAGTCTCACTGGACTTTGAGAAGAGAGGGACAAAGAGTACACAAGAAACAAGGAAAACTTACCATATGTCATCAGTAATGGTGACATCAGGACAAAGACGAAGCAAGGAATGGCAGTGGGAAATGTGGGGGCATGGAATCTTTTAGTGGGGTGGCCAGGAGGTAAGTTTTGAGAAAAGATGGAAAGCTATGAGAGAGAGAATGATCTGGATTCTCTGGTGGTGAAGGGAGAGTGGTGCAGGCTGTGAGAGCAGGAGGAGGTGCAAAGGGCCTGAGGAACATGTGCTGACCCAGGAGTGGAGAAGGAGGAGCTAGGGTTCAAGAGTTGATGGGGACAGAAGGTGTCCATTGTTAGAGTGAGGCTCAGTCTGCAAAAGGCAAGAGTTCCCTGAATGCTGTCTTCCCAAGTGTTGGCCAGGTGTTGATCCCATGGGAGAGGGCATGGGGCAAGGCAAGAAAAGTGAGCCTGTCTAGCAGGGGAGGGGTAACCAGCCTTCCAGATAATGGTCACGGCGCTGGCAAGAGGGGGCCCAATGCCAATTCCCTCTTTTGTTTTGGCTGCACTGAGTCTCTGTTGCTGCATGTGGGCTTTCTCTGGTTGAGGTGAGCAAGGGCAAGCTGGGACAAGCAGGGGCTACTCCCTAGTTGTTGCACTTGGACTTCTCATTGTGGTGGCTTCTCTTGTTGCAGAGGATGGGCTCTAGAGCACACGGGCTTCAGGAGATGTTGCGCATGAGCTCAGCAGTTGGAGTACATAGGCTTAGTTGCCCCGTGGGATGTGGGATCTTAGTTCCCAGACCAGGGATCAAATCCATGTCCCCTGCATTGGCAGGCAGACTCCTAACCACTGGACCACCAAAGAAGTGGCCAGCTCCATCTTCAAGCTGGAGCCAGCAGCATTTGCAGCTGGACCAGATGTGAGGACTGACCGGAAGACAGGGATCAAGAATGTTTTCAGAGATTCTTTCCTGAGCTCCTGGGACATTGTGTTAACCTTCATTGAGAGAGGCAGGGCTGCTGGGGAGGGTAGGGCAGGATGTCTATTCAGGTTGTGTGGAGTATGAGAAGGCCTGGAGCCATCCAAGGGCAGAGGTAGAGTAGGCAGCTTGATCAGCGAGTCAGACTGGAGGTCTGGTGGGAGATAAATACTTGGGTCATTTTGCTGACAAAGTTCTGTATAGTCAAACCTATGGTTTTTCAAGTAATCATGCATGGATATGAGAGTTAGACTGTAAAGAAGGCAGAGCACTGAAGAACTGATGCTTTTGAACTATGGTGCTGGAGAAGACTCTTGAGCATTGCTTGGACTTAAACCAGTCAAGGAGATCAAACCAGTAAATCCTAAAGGAAATCAACCCTGAATGTTCATTGGAAGGAATGAGTTAAAGCTGAAGCTTCAATACTTTGGCTACCTGATGCAAAGATCTGACTCTTTGGAAAAGACCATGATACTGGGAAAAATTGATGGCAGGAGAAGGGGGTGACAGAGAATGAGACGGTTGGATGGTATCATCAACTCAATGGACATGAGTTTTAGCAAGCTCCAGGAGATGGTGAAGGAAAGCCTGGCATGCTACAGTTCAGGGGGTCACAAAGAGTTGGACATGACTGAGTGACTGAATAACAAAAATACTTGAGAGTTAGTAGCAGAGAGATGGAAACCACAGTCCTGCATGAGGTCATCTAGTGAGTGATGCTCCACAGCCAAGAGCAAGCCCAAGGTCCGAGCCATGGGCTTGGCAACACATGGGGTTTAGAAAGAGGAGACTGAAACAGCAAAAGAGTTTGAGAAGGAAGGGCCAGAGGCCTGCAGGCCCATGACACCAGGGAAGCCTGTGTCAACAGGGAGGCCCCCTTCTGCTCCTGCTGCTAAGCACCCAGGAGGAGAGTGGCTGGAGAGTGGCTGAGAAGCTGGGCAGTGCGAGGACAGAGGCCTGGGGGGAGAGTTGGAGGCAGAGTGGAAGAAGAGATTTGGGGGATGGGGTGTGTTGACACCTTCTTGAAGTAGCTCTGCAGGGAAAGGAAGGGGCAAAATGGGTCAAGAGGGGTTCCTTTGCAGGAATACCCTGAAAAATCTACTTGTCAGTGAAGAAAGACTTCACAGATGGGCATCTGGACTAAGATCTCAAGCCAGTGAGAGGGGAGGTGGGACCCCAGTTCAGATCTGTCTGATTCCATGTGGTTCTGTCCACAGTATATTGGTAGATTTCTTTCAGAAATCTTTGTATAACCCTATGACCCAGGAATTCCACTCCTAGAGACATACTCGAGAGAAATGTGTGTGTAGACACATCAAAAAATATCAAAAAGTATCAATATTTGTAAAATCACTAAATTGGAAGGAATCCAAGCTTCCAGCAGCAGTAAAATAGATAAAGAAATAAAGTAATAGATAAAGAAATAATAAAACAGATAAAGAATGTGATACATTCTTATATTGAGAAGGAATTAATTATTGCTACTCTCAACAACACAGATCATAACCCACAAACTACAAAGCTGAGCTAAAGAAAGCAGACACAAACAGTACACACCATATTATCCAATTTAAACACAGATGAAAAACAGCCAAAAGAAACCAGTGGTGGCAGAAGCCAGACAGATGGCTCCTCCAGGCAGAGGCATTGACTCTGACAGTGAAGGGAGGTGCTGGGGTGTTTGTAATGTTCTGTTTCTTCATCTTGATGATGGTTACATGGTGATTCATTTTGTAAAAGGGCATTGAGATGTATAGTCATAATTTGTGTATTTTTAATAACTTTAAAAAATATAATAAATTTTTTTTTAATTTAAAAAAGGAAACCTTTATATTCTTGAAAGCCACAGAGCTTTGTCAGAAGCTTGGCCTTCTGTTTCCTAGGTCTGCTGACGGTTCTTGTCTAGGAGGCCCCTGAGGATGGGCTAGCTGTATGTCAGGAGCCTGTGAACTGCAGGGCCACAGAGCCTGTGTGGCCCCAGCCTGCCCCATGTCCTGCAGGCAATCTCTGCACACAGAGCCTGGACAGAAGGGCCTAGGGTACTGAGAAGTACTTGCTGCTTTGCTATTTTCTTTCACCTCCTGGAGATAATCCCACCCTGACTCCATCACTTTCCTCTTGCATGCACACATGAATACCCACACCCACACACACTCACACACAACACCTTTTTTGCCCACACTATATACAAATGTTTAAAGTGTGTCTTGGACTTTAAAACAGAAATCAGCAATCAAACCTTGTTTCCACAAGAAAAACCTTTTAGGGCCAGAGGGAAAGGGGCTGGGCTTGAGGTCTTCTCTGGGTGGGGAGGGTGACTTCCTGGCTATCTTGCTCTTCTCCTTGTCTGATCCCTGCAACAGAGTCAGGGGACACCTGAGAAAGCCTGTGTCTTTGCTTGTGGGATATGCTTGTGTCTTTTCTGGCTCAAAATCAGAAAAACTATTGATCTTGCTTTTTGCTTCCTTCTCTTTTATTTATTTTTTTTCTTCTTAATAAATGATGAGTGTTGTGCGTGGG
Organism: Madoqua kirkii; assembly: GCA_006408675.1. Lineage (NCBI taxonomy): Eukaryota > Metazoa > Chordata > Mammalia > Artiodactyla > Bovidae > Madoqua > Madoqua kirkii. Next base: position 13,583 of record SJYC01148847.1, on the reverse strand, counting down.
TTGGAAAAGAATTTCCAGACATGAGGAAGAGTGAAAGAATAAAGTTTGTTAGAGTGGGGAGGGGAGAGTCTCTGCCAGCACAGCAGGCCAGCTTCCTGACAGTCAGGAAGAGCCGACTGTGAACAGGGGTTCTTGATTCATTTTGATAGCCTGGGTGTAAAGAGCAGGATATAGGTCTTATGGGTCATCTGCTGATTGGATAAGGTAGATATATTGGATGGGGGAAAAGAGTAAGGTAAATACTTTCTCCCTACATGGAGAAGCAGGGGAGACAGTTTATACTTGTCAGGAGGACCTGAAATTCATTAATAGTTACAACACTGGGGATGGGAAGGAAGGACAACAAGGGTCTGGTTTTTCTGTTCCTTCATTCCAAGACCCTCCTTGGTTTCATCTGCTCTTTCATCCTTGGGTCATCACAAAGAGCTGTTTGCCCTGAAACAATTTCTCATATTTGCATTTGTCAAAAGTGTTCTGAGATGGAACAATGTGAACCATCAACTCCAGTCTGCACAAGAAGGCATGAAAGGGTAACAGGCAGGGAGGCCGGGGGTCTCCAAATGGAGGAAATAGGCTGCAAGTGTCAGACATTTTTTTAACTCTCTCTTAAGTGGCCAGAGGAAACAAGCTACAAGTGTCAGATTTTTTCCCTTCTCTATACTAAAGCTGAAACTTCAGCACTTTGGCCACCTCATGTGAAGAGTTGACTCACTGGAAAAAACTCTGATGCTGGGAGGGATTGGGGGCAGGTAGAGAATGGGACAACAGAGGATGAGATAGCTGGATGGCATCACCAACTCGATGGACATGAGTTTGAGTGAACTCCGGGAGTTGGTGATGGACAGGGAGGCCTGGTGTGCTGCAATTCATGGGATCACAAAGAGTCGAACACGACTGAGTGACTGAACTGAACTGATCTGAACTGATACAAAATTAAAAGGAGGTTTATCTTAAAATTCTGTGTTGCCATTAGGACTCTGGGTTCCACCTGAACTTAACTTTTCTCAAACCTTAAGCTAACCAATGTGTTTTTCTTATGGAAATGTTTTTCCTAAGCTATATTAATGAACTGCATATTTATCCTAGACTCCGTCTTTCTTCAAGTTAGTTCTACTTAAGACTCAGAACCGATAAGGGCTTAACAAATCAGATATGTTTTACTCATACATTGTTCTCCTAATCTATGTTAATGAAAGGATATATTTACTTGGAAATCTTCCTTTCTTCAAGATTCATGTCAATCATTTTATGGCCCAGGGAGACTCACCTTGTGCCAATGTTATTTCAAAATACATGTGAGTGAGCGGCCTGGTGCCAGTCTGAGTTTTGAGACACTTCCTTTCTCTAATTAACAATTTTCTGATCATACATAACATACTGCTAAAGGCTAGCAGGGGGGCACTCTTTCTGCCCCCGTCTGATGTCTATGTCAGAAGTTTTCTCTTTCTATTTTATACTTTAATCAAACTTTATCACACAAAAGCTCTGAGTTATCAAGCCTCTTCACTGGCCTCAGATTGAATTCCTCTCCTCTGGAGGCCAAGAATCTCAGCATCTTTCAAGACTCAGCAACAACTTTTCAGGCATATTCCCATTTCATGGGTGGCAAGTCTGAGGACAGTGATGAGTGACATGCTCTTGTTGGGTGATGTTGAGTGATGTATCTTGATGTCAGACCATAAACCAAATGCAGGATGGAAAACTGGGGGACAGAAGATTCTCCACTTCTGCTGAATCCACTCAAAGGCTTTAGGCTTTAAGTGAAGAAAGTGGAGATCTGTGCAGGTTGATTCTACTCTTCACCCTCACCTCCTCCCTGGGATTTCTGTTTCTCTTTTCTAATTCTTCCTATATCCTTGTGATTAACCTTCTACTCAATTAATATTTCAGCTCAAATCATTGGGAACATACTTTGGTTCTTGTGTTTCAAGGATACATATAGCTCAGCTTCTCTCTAGAAGGTACTTGTAATGTGAAATTAAGGGCAAACATCCAGCTATAAGGCAACTGTTAAAGAATAGGTAATGGAAAGTTGCCTTTCACATCTCACTCACTTTAGACATTTTCTAGTGAACTCTGCTGGAAAAATAATTGGCCTAGATCAGGTCTATCTGATTGAGGATCTGAATAACCTCACTTCAGTGGTATTTATATTTCAGCTTCTGCCTTTGGGTGAAGTTAGTGTGTGACTTGAATGCTAATTGTACTCTATATGAGGACAAAAATAGCACCGAGGCCCACTGAGTGATATCTACATATTCACAATCTCCTTGTAATATGTGCATAGAGAGTTTTTCAAAAGTTCATTTAGCATGGGTGGTCTCTCCAAAGTTCACTGTAAGTTGGTTGTTTAGAACTTGCATTAGTTCCCTGAAGAAAGAATATTACACCCAGTGGTTAATTTCACTGGTCACAATAATATTAATAGCAAAATAAGTTCTAATGTAACTAAGATAAAGTATTTAGAGAACCAGCCAGAGTCACTGGTCCTGGGTGACAGATGGCATCTAGTTTAGGAAAAACCAGAACAAGAAGAGGACCTTCCCCTCCACACTCCCTGGGGCAGGGACTATAGAGAGTAGAGGTGAAAAGCGATGCTTAGGGCACTTGCTGACTTGGACAGACTGGCCATCAGCATAGAAGGGTGCCCAGCCCAGTGACTCTTATGGCTGCCCACAGTTGAGAAAAGCTCATGGTGGGAGAGTAAACAAACAGCTGAAATGAAGTCCAAGCGTGAGGACAGGAGGGTGGGTCAGCATCTCAGAGGTGACTTAGGGACCAGATATATTCTGAAGCTGATTCTAGGAACCAAAGAGCATCAAGACAGGTGAGCAGAATTATAGTAAGTGGGCTTCTAGCAGGGGTGAGGATGGAGTTGGGGCAGTTGGAAGAGGGCACAGTGAGGGAAACCCAGGCAGGAACCAAGATGGATGAGTTATGATCTTTCCTTCCCATGGAAGGCTTTTCCTTTCTTATTCTTTAAGGGAACCATGTTTAAGCAGCACTTTGTGGTCAAAGACATTTGTCTTTGGCCTCTGCTTTTCCTGCCTTTCTGCCCTACTCCCCATCCCAGTGGTCTCTCCATGAGTTCTGGGTGCTGTGACCTTTGTGCCACACTAAGCCCCTGATACTCTCCCCTCCAACGGGTCAAACTCCAGGTTCTCAGTGAAAATGAGCTTCACACACTTGATGCACACTGTGAAAGAAATTATCAGTCATTCTTGGTAGTTCTTCCAGAAGGGTTTGATCTGTGCATGTCCACTTATATGTGAGTTTTTTCAATAGTAAATGCTACAGTATTATGTGATCTGAGGTTCATTGGCTCCATGGATTTGGAATTTTGGGTACAGAGGAGCTACAGTTACCAAGGCTGACTATCAGTTATTTCCACCTGCATGACAGAGGGTCAGTGGCCCTAACCCCCATGTTTTTGTTCAAGAGTTAACTCTATCTATCCTCTATCTATTTATCTATATCTATCTATGAGACACATGGTGATTCTAGGTGCTTTGCATCCCTTCAGTTGTCAACTTTAACAACAAGCTATGGGTTGGTTTCATTTTGACTCCCATCTTACTGGTGGGAATACTAGGGCTCTGTGTCAGATATGTGCTGTCTGATGCCATGGATCCACTTGTCCCGCTCCCTACACCATGCTTTCTGCCCTGGGGGCCAGGTCTATATGGGCTATGTCAATAGGCTTCCATACTCCATGGCCTGCAGTTGAGTTTAGCCAGTGAGGAGCATCATCAAGAGAACAGAAGGGTGGAGGGAGTGTGGTCAGGGTTGTGTCACCCTGGCCTCCTCTCTGCAAAGTGGTCATGTGTGTCTGTGTTCCCAGCCTGAGGACACTGCTGCTTTGGAGGCTGATTTTCCTTTTGGGCTGCAGTAACCTCTCTCTGCCCTCATTACCTCTGTCCTAGGAGCTGTCCTAACAGCTCCACTACTGCCAGCCCTGAGTCTCTGCACTAATTCTGGGTGTCCCCGTACCCTGCCTGCATGAATGAATCCCTTTAGAAGTAGACGCTCCCCCTCTCAGGCCAAGAATGCTAATTTGGGTGTGACATTTGTTTCCTACTGGAAACTTGACTGATATAGACCCGATGAGAGTTAATTAATTTGCCCAAGATTTAGCTCAGCTAGTAAAGAATCTACCTGCAATGCTGGAGACTTCGGTTTGATTCCTGGGTCAGGAAAATTCCTCTGGAGAAAGGAACAGCTACCCACTCCAGTATTCTGGCCTGGAGAATTCCATGGACAGAGGAGCCTGGCAGGCTACAGTCTATGAGGTCACAAAGAGTTAGACACAAATGAGCAACTATCAGACATCAGACTTAAAACCAGTAAGGGGCAGAGCTGCCTCCTACAGCCATGCTTCCAACTACCCATCTCAGTGGAACAAGCACCAGTCAGGAACCCAGGTTGCTATTTTGTGCTCATTGACCAACCAGCTCTGCAGCATCAAGCAGGTAATGCTGCCATTTTAGCTTCCATTGTTAAGGAGTAATGAGTTTGTTGCAGTTCTTTTTAGCTTTCACATGTGATAATTTCCAAACTTCCACTGAAAATGAATCTCTCCCAGACCTGCACTTTCCAGATCTCCCCTTACTATTAGTTGTCATGGCTAAAGCTTGCATTAATCTCTGATAAACAGCTGAGAAAACAATTTGCATGGGCAACACTGGAGAGAATGAAGTCAGGCTCCACTGTACAATGTGTTCCACCTCAAGAAATCAGGCCTTCCTCATTCTGGTTCAATGTGGGTCCCTACTTGCTTCTCTTATTTATCTTCCCCCCTCCTTTGATTCCATTAAATTAAATAACTATTCCCTTCCCTCCAAAGAGCTTTATGTGTTACGAGTAGCCACAGTCTTCATTCAGAAAAATGCTCAGTTCACCAAAAGTGAGCAAAGTTCCTGCTTTTGCAATTCAGCATAGCCTGTTTTCTTGTTCTTGAACATCAAGTGACTGAATGCCAACTAGAGAAATTAATATTTCATTGGGAAAAGTGGTTAGCAACATGAACCAAAAGCAGTTTTACTCTTAAGTTTGAGAATTTGGGGGGTTGAAGACCACCATTCAGAGGGTAGGTCTGATCCCTTGGGTTCCCAACTTACTGGGAGAGAGGGTTGGAGTAAACAGAGTAAGGGAGGTGACAATGGGACTGAAGGGGACACAGTGGTGAAGTTGGTAAGGGGTACACCTTGGGTGGGTGGAGAGTGCAAGTTGAAATTTCGTTGACACAACTGTTTAAAGCAAGAGGACAGCTGACAAGTAACCCAGCCCTCATCCCTACCCCTAAATCAAGGCAAGGAAAGACTGAAGGACACTAGATTTGATAGAATTTATTTAATGTGAAAAATATCAGAGGGTCTTAGTGGACCACAAGTTCACAGAGATGGCAATTATTTAAGACAAAGAGTTTAGGGTTAGATAATTTAAAGTTTTCACTCAAAATTGCATAGCTTGGGCAAAGTCCATATTCAAACCATGACTTTCTCACTATAAAGGCCCATGCTAATATTTTTTTAAAATACTATAAGTTCCTAAGCCTGAGAAATTGAAAAAACATATGGATTCTCAGACCTCCACTCCTGACTTACTAAACCAGAAAATTCAGGGGAAGTATCTTTGGAATCACTACTTTTATAAGAGCATTAAAGTGATATGATGTTGGGAGTAGCTGCTAAATAATCCGGGGATGGTGGGAGTGGGTGGAAAACAAGAGTGGTCATTAGTTTACAATGGCCAGAGCTGAGTGATGAGCTCCTGAGGGTTAATTTCTCTCTGCTTTTGTGTATGTTTTAATGATTTCATCATAGACCGTCAAAAAAGGAAAAAAGAATCATGAAGTATTCTCTCAATCAACCAGGTTGGAGATATCTCATCCTATGTTATACACTGAGTGGCTTTGCCAATTTGTAAGCAGGCATTGAGAGACGGACTGAAATAAGATGTCTCATTTGAAAGGGGATTAAGTATTGTTGGCTTCCCAGAAAATCACCATTAGACACTATAGAATGTGGGAATCAGAGAGCCCAAGGAGTCTTGCAAAGTTGAATCTTCCCCTGAGTTCTAACATCATTGCCATAAACCACTCCCAGTAAGAGGGTACTCTGTTTGGGGACAGGATCTGCTCTTTTCCTGGGCTTGCTAAGCACCCAGAGAAGGTAAGCTCACAAGACGATGACAGTCTAGGTGCTTTCTCCTGCCCAGCACAGCCAGCACCACCTGCCTGACAGCAGTGGGGAGGTGGGCTGCTATAGCCTCGCGAGGAGAGGGCCCTGCTCTGCACACCCAGTGCCTGGGGGAGATGGGTGTGCGCATGTCCCACAGCCTGCATTTACCTGTTCAGTTCCTCCATACCTGGTTTAAAATTTTCTAAATTAAATTCTTTCTGTAGAAGTCACTGGTAGGGTATATGATTCCTGACTGAGTCTGACTGGTACAGGATGGGTTGCAGGTGATAGAAGATGCAGGATCACTAGCATTTGAGAGGTGTGATGGCCATGGTAACTGTAAGGGCTATGGACATGGCTGGGGGTTGTTAGGTGAATGGATGCACTGGAGAACAAAATGGCAGCTCAAGCAAGCCAACCAACTAAGTAAGCCAAAATTAGGAGCTAGAAGTCTTTGGTGGCAGCACCTAAAAGGACTATGTACTGTGGCTGCATGGCATACCCTGCTGATAAAAATACAGAGAAATGTGAAGCCATGACCCTAGTGAATATCCTATGCTAAAGTCAAGGGCCTGATTTAGTGGACTCCAGGGACCTAGAATGGGGACATCTAGGTAGATGTGCTTGATCGTTGATTCTTGGAGTCCCTGGGACTCTCTGGGCTTGATGATGAGGCCCATTCCTCCTGTAGACAGCTGCAGCATCCTTTTCTTTGAGACCATGCTGAGTTCTCTGCTGAGGCAGAGGCCTTGCAGGTGGTACTCACACTTCTTAAGATCTCCTTACCAGCCTGCACAGCTTCTAGGTCAGCACACTTTTCCTATAAAGGGGCACATGATAGATATTTTAGGCTTTGCAGAACAGTCTCTATCATAACTACTCAGTTCTTCCACTATGTCCAAAAGTATCATGTTGTTATTGTTCAATCACTAAGTCATGTCTGAATCTTTGCAACCCCATGGACTGCAGCATGCCAGGCTTCCATGTCCTTCACTGTCTCCTGGAGTTTGCTCAAATTCATATCTGTTGAGTTGGTGATGCCATTCAACCATCTCATCCTTTGTTACCCACTTCTCCTCTTGGCTTCAGTCTTTCCCAGCACCAGGGTCTTTTCCATGAGCTAGCTAAAAAGTATTGGAGCGTCAGCTCTAAGCCTGCTTTTTTCAAAGACAGCATAGATAATATGCAAACAAATGGGTGTGGCTGGATTCCAACAAAACCTTATTTATAAAAACGGGCTGTATTTGAGCAATGGGCCATAGAGTACCAATCCTGCTCCAGGCCAATACTAAGGCCTCCTACAGCTTGGTCTGGCAGATGACAGAGACTCTGTCACACTTAAGAAAAGGTCACAGAACCTCACTCACACACACTGACATGACCCAGGAGGTCACATCTGGAAATGAATTTTGAATGGACTGGACTTGGGGTAAGATATAAGCATGGATAAAGGAGAGGTTATTGATATTTGGGCAGTCCTGCAGGACTCAGGATTTGTATCCTGGCAGGGGCACTGAGAGCCAGTCCTGACCCATTGCTGAGATAGCCCCCTGCAGCTCAGAAATGATGCTGGCTTTGAGAAAATAAGATGTGAATGCTAGAACTGCCTGGGTAGCAGCAGAGGCAGAATGTTCAGTGAGGGAAGCAGACAAATAAGGTCAGATTGTCTACCAACTAACCAGTCTCTGGGAGGGCCCAGAGGGCATGATCTTCACTAGTAAAATAAGGAACACACAGCAAGGGGTGGCCAGCCTGGTTGAAATTGACCTGACTACTGGCCTTTCTGTGCTGCTCTGTCTGGACTCCCTGGTGTTTGGGGATGACAGATTTTGAGACGAGTACAGGAGAGTTAACAGCACTTAACCATCAAAGGCAAGGTGGGCAGCTATCATAGCTGTAGAAAAGTGGCAAAGGCAACCTGGACTCTTATTTGCAAGACTGAGAACATTGGGGGCTTCTCTGGTGGCTCAGATGGTAAGACAGGAGATCTGCAATGCAGGAGACCAGGGTTTGATACCTGGGTCAAGAAGATTCCCTGGAGAAGGGAATGGCTACCCACTCCAGTATTCTTGCGGGAGAATTCCATAGACAGAGGAACCTGGGGGGCTACAGTCAATGGGGTTGCAAAGAATCAGCCATGATGAGTGACTAACAAACACTTTCACTTTCAAGGGAGCAGTGATTCACAGATCGTGGTATTCCCAACAGTGAGATTGGAGCACTGCTTGCGCTGTGTAACTGAAAACCAAGAGCAAGTGAGCCAGAGACTGACGCCAGCTGCTGCAATGGAAAATCAGGATCCTTTGCCCAGTTTCCATTTCTGAGCCACTTGTCAGATAGCCAATCTACTGAAGTGGAGATGGGTGTCCTTGAAGAATAACCCTGCAATGTCACAGCAAGTTTACACAGTAGTGATTATCTTCATCTAGGACCAAGAGGCCCTAGAACCACTTCTCCTGAAGGATGGAATGTTGCATATCCTCAAAGATTTGTGAGTACAAGATCTGAACTGAAACTGATGCCACAAAATCCAAAATCCATCACAGCCCTCTTTTCGATGTGGGGAAAGTCTGGCTCTGAATCCATCTCTTAGAGGTCTAGTGGATCACATACCACCTGGTGTTCATTTTCTTGGCTCCTGAGTTTATAACTGGAATAGACATACTTATCAGCTTGAAGAACACTCATAGATTAAGAACCACAGTGCTAAGAAAAGCCAAGTGGAAACTCTTGAAACTTCCACATCCCAACTAAGAAAATCAGAAGTAATGTCTCTTTCTGGGCTAGATGCCACCTCAAAGACTTAAAGAAGGCAGAGGTCTACTGAGTTGGCTTGTGATGTTTGTTCTTTGGTGAGTCCAAGAAAAGTTACTTTGATACTCTTATTATTAGAGAAGGAGTGAGTTCATTTCAGTTGCTCATTTGTGTCTGACTCTTTGTGACCCCATGAACTGCAGCACACCAGGCTTCTCCATCCATCACCAGCTCCTTTAGACATTTAAAATGGGATTTACAAGTGTAATATATTTTATTTTATTTTTAAGATAATTTAATGACCCAATATGATTGTAAGACTTGGACCATAAAGAAGACTGAGCACCAAAGAATTGAGGCTTTCAAATTGTGGTGCTGGAGAAGACTCTTGAGAGTCTCTTGGATTTCTCAGCAAGGAGATTCAAATGAGCCAGTTCTCAAGGAAATCAACCCTGAATATTCATTGGAAGGACTGATGCTGAAGCTGAAGCTCCAATACTTTGGCCACCTGATGTGAAGAGCCGACTCAGTAAAGACCTGATGCTGGGAAAGACTGAGAGCAAGAGGAGAAGTGGGTGACAGAAGATAAGATGGGTGCATCCCTGACTCAATGGACATGAGTTTGAGCAAACTTTGGAAGAAGTGAAGGACGAGGAAGCCTGGCATGCTGCGGTCCATGGGGTCCCAAAGAGTTGGAGAAAATTTAGTGACTAAACAGTAACAACAACATTGTTCTAATGGATAAACCAAACCCCTCTAGGGTCTTTAGGTAATTTTCATAAATAATTAGATTTAAATATTAATTATAATTATGATTATAAACAGGATTCATCTAGATCTTCTTAAATATCGCTACACTGTTCACTGTTATAGTAAATTTCAAATTAAGGACCATAAGTATGTATCACTTAGTTTTACTATGAATCACAATGCTGGTCTCTTACTTGTATAGGCCAACATTCCTCAAGGACTGAAGAAACTTAAACACTAAATGTGAACAGAGTGCTTATTTCAAGAATTGTGAGCAGTCTAAGATTTTAGCTTACTTTTAAGCTCACAGGTTTGGTGGGTTTTGCTGCCAAAAGATACGAGACTCCTGGGGCAGAGGCGCTCACAGCAGGAGTAGTATGCAGAGTTGCAGCCCTGACTGCTTCCCCAAGTGCCAGTCCCCACAGTGGGATGTGAAGATGCTGGGTGACACCAGCACACGTGGTGGTGGCAGGGCAGGAGCCCTGAGCTCAGGAGCTGGAACTTTTTCTAGAGGCAGCGATCCTGCTTGTCTTCTGAAAGTGAAGAAGGCTGACCTCGACTCTGAAGGGAGACTCTGTCTCCGTTTTCCAAAATCCCTGAAAAGGTGGTCTAGAGCAAAGGCAGTCATGCTTCTGCCCACAAGATGTGAAGAAATATGAGAAATAGATGGAAAATTGTCTGTCAACTCCTCAACCACAGGCCACCTTAAGGTGGTCTTCCTATGGGCTGGATGTCTCCAGCATTCTAAATTTAAATCTAAATCTGTCTGTGGCTGAAAGGTGTGCTCTCTGAGAGCAAGAGGAGAAGTGGGTGACAGAAGATAAGATGGGTGCATCCCTGACTCAATGGACATGAGTTTGAGCAAACTTTGGAAGAAGTGAAGGACGAGGAAGCCTGGCATGCTGCGGTCCATGGGGTCCCAAAGAGTTGGAGAAAATTTAGTGACTAAACAGTAACAACAACATTGTTCTAATGGATAAACCAAACCCCTCTAGGGTCTTTAGGTAATTTTCATAAATAATTAGATTTAAATATTAATTATAATTATGATTATAAACAGGATTCATCTAGATCTTCTTAAATATCGCTTCACTGTTCACTGTTATAGTAAATTTCAAATTAAGGACCATAAGTATGTATCACTTAGTTTTACTATGAATCACAATGCTGGTCTCTTACTTGTATAGGCCAACATTCCTCAAGGACTGAAGAAACTTAAACACTAAATGTGAACAGAGTGCTTATTTCAAGAATTGTGAGCAGTCTAAGATTTTAGCTTACTTTTAAGCTCACAGGTTTGGTGGGTTTTGCTGCCAAAAGATACGAGACTCCTGGGGCAGAGGCGCTCACAGCAGGAGTAGTATGCAGAGTTGCAGCCCTGACTGCTTCCCCAAGTGCCAGTCCCCACAGTGGGATGTGAAGATGCTGGGTGACACCAGCACACGTGGTGGTGGCAGGGCAGGAGCCCTGAGCTCAGGAGCTGGAACTTTTTCTAGAGGCAGCGATCCTGCTTGTCTTCTGAAAGTGAAGAAGGCTGACCTCGACTCTGAAGGGAGACTCTGTCTCCGTTTTCCAAAATCCCTGAAAAGGTGGTCTAGAGCAAAGGCAGTCATGCTTCTGCCCACAAGATGTGAAGAAATATGAGAAATAGATGGAAAATTGTCTGTCAACTCCTCAACCACAGGCCACCTTAAGGTGGTCTTCCTATGGGCTGGATGTCTCCAGCATTTCTAAATTTAAATCTAAATCTGTCTGTGGCTGAAAGGTGTGCTCCTAGTAAAGTGTTGATTCCAAATGACGTTTGAGTTATTTTCTCACATGACTTTTGTGATTGCCTCTCTGTTGGTTGAGGAGACTTTTTTTTTAAACATCCATCTCAGGGTTTACTACAACATGTTGTTTCCAGTACAAAAGAAGAGGACAGGACAGGGAGCAGGGAGTGGCTGCATGGGGAAAGGAGTTCTGAGGTGGGGTGGGCAGGTGGGTGGGCCGCCCCAGTCCAGAGGCCGGGAGTCATACGAGGGGCCAGAGGGCCCTGTTACCTCTCCTTAGCTGGACTTTCCAGAAAATAACAGGAGGGGGTTGGGTCCATTCTAGAGAACCCCTGCTGCCAGGCTACTGGGCTGGCAGAAGGAGTGGGAGGAAGGAGAGACATTTGGGGAGCATTTGAGCCCCACCCCCACCCCCACCCCTTACCTGGGACAGGATGTGGAAGTGACCAGGAAGGGGCTCTTGCCAGGTGCCTGGTGCCACCAGCAAGGGGAGCGGGGGTGCTGAGACAGGACCTTCTCCCATCACAACTACTCACTTCAACAGCTGAAGCATCTTAATGGCCTGTGGCTCACTGGCTGGAATACTGCCAGGGACTTGTGGTGACCTTGATGGTCAAGGTGATCCTGGCTTCACGTTTACTGTGCCAACGTTCTCCAAAGAGGACGTTCTCCCCAACTGGGCACCTGCCCTTTCCTTTCCCATGACCTCCTCTCATTGACTCCTCACAGATGGCCAGAACTCCAGCTGCCACACTGCTTGACTGGATTTGTTGTTCAGTTGCTCAGTTGAGTATGACTATTTGCTACCCCATGGACTGCAGCATGCCAGGCTTCCCTGTCCTTCACCGTCTCCCAGAGCTTTTTCAAACTCATGGCTGAATTTAGCATGTTTATTTACATCATCATTCTTTTTGTATTAGACCTGTCTTTTTGACCACAAACCTCAGACCTAAGTCTGACTAATGATCTTTACACTGAAAGAAGACCATTTTGGGGGTTCTTCAATGGCCTAGAAAAGGGCATTCTCTCCCTTGATTACCCTCAGTTCTAGAAGATGACAAGCATGCCCTTGGGGCAGCAGGAGAAGGAAATTGTTCTGTGCTGGTCCCGCAGAGACATAAGAGTTATGGCAGCAGCCCCTGTGCTGTGGCTGGGACTCACAATGCTGGGCCCTGGCTGGCAGCCCATCTGCTGTGCCCGTTGGTGGAAGGACAGCCCCATCCCAGGAGGGCCGCCTGTCAGGAAGCTGAGTCCAACACCAGAATGTTCGCCTTCATGGCACAGACACAGCACCAAGAGAAGAGGGAGCTCTTGCCACAGGTGCCCCTCCCTCCCATAAAGACGTCACTCATCTCCTGGCATAGCGGCTGTGCTCCAACGGCTCTCACATTGGGAAGGGGTCAGGGAGAAGGGCTGCCATGGTGGGATGAAGCTGCCTACATGGATATGTGGTTTTGATGGAAATGTGAGAAATAATCACTGCCCCAATGTGGCTTCTGGCTTGCACAGCTGGAAACAAACAAGATTCCTCCTCTTTTCAAATTTGAAATTAATGATAGCCTGAGTGGAGTATTATTATAGAGGATTGGAATACAAAAGTAGGAAGTCAAGAAACACCTGCAGTAACAGGCAAATTTGGCCTTGGAATAAAGAATGAAGCAGGGCAAAGGCTAATAGAGTTTTGCCAAGAGAATGCACTGGTCATAACAAATACTCTCTTCCAACAACACGAGAGAAGACCTTACACATGGACATCACCAGATGGTCAACACCAAAATCAGATTGATTATATTCTTTGCAGCCAGACATGGAGAAGCTCTATACAGTCAGCAAAAACAAGACCAAGAGCTGACTGTGGCTCAGATCATGAACTCCTTATTGCCAAATTCAGACTTAAATTGAAGAAAGTGGGGAAAACCACTAGACCATTCAGGTATTTACCTAAATCAAATCCCTTATGATTATACAGTGAAGGTGAGAAATAGATTTAAGGGCCTAGATCTGATAGATAGAGTGCCTGATGAAGTACGGAATGAGGTTCGTGACATTGTACAGGAGATAGGGATAAAGACCATCCCCATGGAAAAGAAAGGCAAAAAAGCAAAATGGCTGTCTGGGGAGGCCTTAC
>SJYC01148842.1:0-18271 GCA_006408675.1 Madoqua kirkii | reverse complement strand
GCAAGGAGATCGAACCAGTCCATTCTGAAGGAGATCAACCCTGGGATTTCTTTGGAAGGAATGATGCTGAAGCTGAAGCTCCAGTACTTTGCCCACCTCAAGTGAAGAGTTGACTCATTGGAAAAGATTCTGATGCTAAGAGGGATTGGGGGCAAGAGGAGAAGGGGACGACCGAGGATGAGATGGTGGATGGCATCACGGACTTGAAGGACGTGAGTCTGAGTGAACTCCAAGAGATGGTGATGAACAGGGAGGCCTGACATGCTGAGATTCATGGGGTCTCAAAGAGTCGGAACCGACTGAGTGACTGAAGTGAACTGAAATGAACTGAAGTCTAAAACATCTCATGCTTCTCGGGTTGGGAGGCTGTAAACAATCACATGTGGCCGGATGAACCTGTACAGGCAGGCTAGATAAACTTCAAAGGAGTTCATAAGTTGAAACACTCTTGTCACGCCCAGGAATTTTTATTGACTTGGAGCTACACATTTACTCCTTCTCCGAGAGGACCGGTGGGGAACAGCCCCCTGTAAAGTCAGAGGTATAGGTGAGAGCACAAAGCAGACTCTGGTTTTGCAGGTAGATGCTCGGAAACAGGGGGTTTCCTGAGGCTTGATCACGCCTTTGCATATGCCAAACCTCATTCCTCATGACATTTGCCATAGGCGGAGTTCCTCACGCTGGCTCCTGGCAGGATACCAAGCCCAATACCAAAACCAGGTAAAGAAAACTACCGACAAACATCTTTTATGAATATAGATGCTAATTCCTCAAGAAAATTTTAGTTAATTGAATCCAAAATATCAAGAAAGGATAATTCCTCTGACCACAATGGTTATTTTGACTGTAAAATTACTTTAATATTTAAAATCAATCCATATAATTCACCATACTAACAAACTAAAAAAGAAAATCCACATGGAAATATCTCAAAACTTAAATAGCCTAAACAGTGTTGACAAAGTAGAACAGAGCTGTAATGGTGTAAAGATAGACAAATAGATCCCTGGACTAGGATAGAGAATCCAGAAATAGAACCATATGTAGTAAACTGATTTTTGATCAAAATACAATCGCAATTCAGTAAAGTACTCTCTTTTCAACAAAAAGTGTCAGAAAGATCGATATACATCTGCAAAAAAATTCTTCAATCATATTTTGTACTATATATAAAAATTAATTAAAAATACTTCATAAACCTAAATGCAAAGCCTATAACTATAAACAATCTAGAAGACAACAGAAGAGAAATCTTTGACATCTTGGGTAAGGCAAAGATATTTTAGATGCAACACCAAAAACACAGCATATAAAAAATTAATGAACTGGACTTCATCAAAACCAAAAACTTCTGTTCTTCAAATGGTATCATGGACTGCAATAAAATATTTGCAAATAATATATGTGATAAAGGACTAGTATGCACAATATATTGAGAATTCTCTTGGTCCCTCTGTAATCACCCATATGGGAATGGAGTCTAGATGAGAATAGACATATATATATATGTGGCTGATTCACTGCTGTACAACAGAAACTAACACAACCTTGTAAATCAACTATACATCGATTAAAAAGTATTAAAAATAATTCTTAATAATAAGAAAATAAACAACATAAAACTTAAAACGAGAAGATTTTAACAGACACTTCATCAAAAAGGATACACATATGTCAAAGTGAAAAGATGCTCAACATCATTAGTCAATAGGAAAATGCAAATTGGAACCACAACAGGAAACCTCTAAACACCCATTAGAATGGTTAGAGATTGCACCAGTGTTGGTAAAAATGAGCAGGAACTAGGATTCTCATAGCTTAATGTTGAAATGTGAAATGCAACATCCAACTTTCAAATACATTTTACAGTTTCTTAAAAAATTCATCATTTGATCCAACCATTCTCCTCCTAGGTATTCACTCAAAAGAAATGCATGAATTCATGTAGGTATGTGTACAAAAAGTTCTCAGAAGATTTATTTACAACCACCCCACACTTGAAACATTCCAACAGTCCACCAACAGGTGAGAAGACAAAGTATGTCACTGAATACTCTTCAGCAGTGAGGAGGAATTAGGCATGATTCCAGTTATGTAAAATTATGTAAAACTGAAGAAAATGCAAATTAATTTGTAGTGCCTGAAAGCAGACCAGAGGGTGCCTGGGGCAACGGAAGGCTGGGAAAGGAGTAGGGAGAGGTAGGCATGGGAGGTGGATTGCCAACAGGCATGAGAAAACTTGAGGGTGGCTCAACCTCTTGATGGTTGTCATGATTACATAGGTGTTTACATGGATCAAGAAATTAATTTTATCAGTTAAATATAGGTAGTTTATACCTCTATACCTCAATTAAGCTATTTTTATTTTAAAGTCTCAAAACTTTGACCACATATTTTAAGCAATACAAATAATTATATATATAAATCCTAGCATGTATTTTTTAAATGTTAGTTATAATGTCACTAGTAAATACTGTTCTTCTGCCATCTTTCTATTTATTTGCCTCTTTGGGAGTAGTTAACTAATATGCAAACTGCATAGATTTTAAACATATAACCCTTTCATGGATCACAGTACTTGTCATGGAAAAGGTGCTTGCATAACTCAGTGAAGTTATAAGCCATGCTGTCAGGGCCACCCAAGATGGATGGGTCATAGTGAAGAATTCTGACAAAACATGGCACACTGGAGGAGGAAATGGCAATGCACCCCAGTATTCTTGCCTGGAGATTGCCATGGACACTGTGAAAAGGCAAAAATAAATGGGACCAGAGAAGAGCCCTCTGGTCAGCAAGCATCCAATATGCTACTGGGGAAGAGCAGAGGGCAATTACTAATAACTCTGGAAAGAATGAAATGACTGGGCCAAAGCAGAAATGACTCTCAGTTGTGGATGTGTCTGGTGGTGAAAGTAAAGTCCAGTGCTGTAAAGAACAATATTGCATAGGAACCTGGAATGTTAGGTCCGTGAATCAAGGTAAATAGCAGGAGATGGCAAGAGGGAACATCGACATCTTAGGAATCAGTGAACAGAAATGGGTGGGAATGGGTGGATTTCATTCAGATGACCATTGTATCTACTACTGTGAACAAGAATCTCTTAGAAGAAGTGGAGTAGCCCTCCTAGTCAACAAAAGAGTTAGAAATGCAATACTTGGGTGCATTCTCAAAAATGACAGGATGACCTCAGTTGGGTTCCAAGGCAAACCATTCAACATCACAATTAATCTAAGTCTGTGTACCAACTACTGATGATGAAGAAGCTGAAGTTGACTTGCTATGTGAAGATCTATAACACCATCTAGAACTAACACCAAAAAAAGATGTCCTTGATAGAGATGGCTAAGAAACACATGAAAAGATGCTCAACATTGCTCATTATTAGAGAAATGCAAATCAAAACCACATGAGATATCACCTCACGCACAGAATGGCCATCATCAAAAAGTCTACAAACTAAATGTTGGATAGAGTGTGGAGAAAAGGGAACACTCTTGCACTGTTGGTGGGAATGTAAGTTGATACAGCCAATGTGGAAGATGGTATGAAGATTCCTTTAAAAACTAGGAAGAAAACCATCACATAAGCCAGCAATCCCACTCCTAGGCATATACCCTGAGGAAACCAAAATTGAAAAAGACACAAGTATTCCCATTGTTCATTGCAGCACTATTTACAATAGCTAGAACATGGGAGCAACCTTAGATGTCCAATGATAGATGAATGGATAAAGAAGTTTTGGTACCTATACACAATGGAATATTATTCAGTCATAAAAAGGAATGCATTTGAGTCAGTTCTAATGAGTTGGATGAACCTAGAGCCTATTATACAGAGTGAAATAAGTCAGAAAGAGAAAGATAAATATATATTAATGCATATATATGGAATTTAGAAAGATTGTACTGAAAAATTTACTTGCAGGGCAGCAATGGAGAAACAGACATAGAGAACAGACTTATGGACATGGGGAAAGGGGAGGAGAGGGTAGGATGTATGAACAGAGTAACATGTAAACTTACATTACATATGTAAAATATATAGCCAACAGGAATTTGCTGTATGTCTCAGGAAACTCAAACAGGGCCTCTGTATCAACCTAGAGGGGTGGGATGGGGAAAGAGATAGGAGGGAGGTTCAAAATAGAGGGAATATTATGTATACCTATGGCTGATTCATGTCAAGGTTTGACAGGAAACAACAAAATTCTGTGAAGCAATTATCCTTCAATTAAAAAATAAATATTTTTTTAAAGATGTCTTTTTCATCATAGGGAACTAGAGTGCAAAGTAAGAAGTCAAGAGATACCTGGAGTAATTAGGCCTTGGAGTACAGAATGAAGCAGGGCAAAAGCCAACAGAGTTTTGTAAAGAAAACACCCTGGTCATAGCAAACACCCTCTTCCAATAGCTCAAGAGATGACTCTACACATGGACATCACCAGATGGTCAATATTGAAATCAGATTGATTATGTTCTTTGCAGCCAAAGATGGAGAAGCTCTCTCTATACAGTCATCAAAAACAAGACCTGGAGTTGACTGTGGCTCAGATCATCAGCTCCTTATTGCAAGATTAAGGCTTACATTGAAGAAAGTAGGGAACCACCAGACTATTCAGGTATGACCTAAATCAGATCCCTTGTGATTATACAGAGAGGCGACAAATAGATTCAAACAATTAGATTTGATAGGCTGCCTGCCTAAAGAACTATGGATGGAGGTTTGTAACATTGTACAGAAAGAAGGAAAGTGAAGTAGCTCAGTCGTGTCTGACTCTTTGTAACCCCATGGACTGTAGCCTGCCAGGCTCCTCTTCCATCCACGGGATTTAGGCAAGAATACTGGAGTAGGTTGCCATTTCCTTCTCCAGGGCATTTTCCCAACCCTGGAATTGAACCCGGGTCTACCCGCATTATAGGCAGATACTTCATCATCTGAGCCACCAGGAAAGGCAATGACCAAAACCATCTTCAAGAAAAAGAAATGCAAGAAGGCAAAGTGATTGTCTGAGGAGACCTTACAAATAGCTGAGGAAAGAAGAGAAGTGAAAGGCAAGGGAGAAAGGGAAAGATGTGGTGAACTGAATGCAGGGTTCCAGAGATTGCAAGGAGAGATAAGACGGCTTTCTTAAAAGAACAATGCAAAGAAATAGAACAAAACAATAGAAATGGAAAAGCCTGAGATCTCTAAAAAACTGGAGATTTTACCAAGAGAATATTTCATGCAAGGATGGGCATGATAAAGGACAGAAACAGTAAGGGCCTAACAGAAGTAGAAGAGATTAAGAAGAGGTGCAAGAATACACAGAAGAACTATATAAGGAAGGTCTTAATGACCTGAGTATCCACAATGTTATGGTCACTCACCTACAGGCAAGCATCCTGGAGTGTGAAGTCAAGTGGGCCTTAAGAAGGATCACTGCAAACAAAGCTAGTGGAGGTAATGGAATTCCAGCTGAGCTAATTCAGATCCTAAAAGGTGATGCTATTAAAGTGCTGCACTCAATATTTCAGCAAATTTGGAAAACTCAGCAGTGGCCACAGGACAGGAAAAGGTCAGTTTTCATTCCAATCCCAAAGAAGAACAATGCCAAAGACTGTTCAAACTATTTTACAACTGCCCTCATTTCATATACTAACAAAGTTACACTCAAAATCCTTCAAGCTAGACTTCAGCAGGACATGAACCAAGAACTTCCACCTGTACAAGCTGAATTTAGAAAAGGTAGAGGAACCAGGGATCAAACTGCCAACATTCATTGGATCATGGAGAAAGCAAGAGAGTTCCAGAATAACATCTACATCTGCCTCACTGACTACGGTAAAGCCTTTGACTGTATGAGTCACAACAAAGTGTGGAAAAATTCTTCAAAAGACAAGAGTACTAGACTACCTTCCCTGTCTCCTGAGAAACCTGTACGTAGATCAAGAAGCAATAGTTAGAATCAGACACGGAACAATGGACTGGTTCAAAATTGGAAAAGGAATACAAGGCTGTATATTGTTACTCTGCTTGTTCAACTTTATGCTGAGTACATCATGTGAAATGCTGGGCAGGATGAATTACAAGCTGGCAGAAAGTAAAGAGGAACTAAAGAGCCTCTTGATGCATGTAAAAGAGAAAAGTGAGAAAGCTGGCTTAAAACTCAACATTCAAAAAAATAAGTTCATGGCATCCAGTCTCATCAGCTCATGTAGTCAAAACTATGGTTTTTCCAGTAGTCATGTAGGGATGTGAGATTTGGACCATATAGGAGGCTGAGCACCAAAGAATTGATGCTTTCAAAGTGTGATGTTGGAGAAGACTCTTGAGAGTCCCTTGGACTGCAAGTGTATCAAATCAGTCAATCCTAAAGGATATCAACCCTGAATATTCACTGGATGGACTGATGCCAAAACTGAAGCTGAAATCCTTTGGCCACCTGATGTGAAAGAGCCGGCTCACTGGAAAAGATCTTGATGTTAGGGAAGACTGAAGGCAAAAAGAGAAAGGGGGCAGAGGATAAGATGGTTAGATAGCATTATGAACTCAATGGACAAAAATTTAGTAAACTCTAGGAAATACTAGAGAACAGAGGAACCTGGCCTATAGCAGTCATGAGGTCTCAAGGAGTCAGACACGACTTAGTGACTGAATGACAACACATAAATGTATACCTGGATAACATTTTTGTACATTTCCAGAACCTGAAGAAGTTCCTTCATGTCCCTGCCCTGTTAATACTCCCCCCAATACAGCTGCTGCTGCTGCTGCTGCTGCTGCTGCTGCTAAGTCGCTTCAGCTGTGTCCAACTCTGTGCAACCCCATAGACAGCAGCCCACCAGGCTCCCCCGTCCCTGGGATTCTCCAGGTAAGAACACTGGAGTGAGTTGCCATTTCCTTCTCCAATGCATGAAAGTGAAAAGTGAAAGGGAAGTCGCTCAGTGGTGTCTGACTCTTAGCGACCCCATGGACTGCAGCCTACGAGGCTCCTCCATCCATGGGATTTTCCAGGCAAGAGTACTGCAGTGGGGTGCCATTACCTTCTCTACCCAATACAGCTAGCATGTTGAAACCTCACACCAGAGTTTAGTTTTGCCTGAGCTTCAAATAAGTGAAATCACAAGATGTACTTGTGTCAACCTTTTTTCATTCAACGTTAGGACTGTAAGATTCATCCATGTTGTTACACAGTCATTATTAAATCTTTTTCGTCATTGTCTCATACTCTACTGTATACCCCACACCACAGTTGGCTCATCTCTTCTGCTGGTGAACAGTTAGCTGATTCCCAGTTTGTCACAATCCTGCTGTTGTGAATAATCTTACGTGTGTTTTTTTGTGTGTGTGACGAACCAAGCCCCTGCTTCCTCCCTGAAGTTCACATTTGCAGTTTCATGGGCAGGAGGTGGGCTCTGCTTCTCTCCAAAACACATTAAATGAGTGCTCCCCCAAGTCCAGGGGTTTCAGAGGCTGGGTAAGTGGAACCAATGGCAAACATTCCCTACCAGTCCCTTGGTGGCTTATTACTGCAGAATTTATAAGAAGCAATAATTAGAAGGATCCACACCATCCTAACATTCTGCCTCCCTCCCTCCCCCATTAAGAATAGTCAGCAAAATCAAGTCCTGAACCCTACCAAATCCAACTGCTGCAATGTTGCCTTCACTTGCATTCCCATGTGGGTTCGTCTCAAACGCTGCTTCTTGAAGAAGAAATACCCTCAAAGTCTTATAAGTTTGGAATTAATGCATCTTCCAGTTCCCCTTTGGAGATTCACGACCTACCTTAGCATATTAAGGATTCAGAGAAATCCCCCAGATCATAAATCTGTTTTTTTTTTCTAGCATTTTCCAAATCAATTTTCAGCCTGCAGTCACAGATTTCTATAGAGCCAGTGTAGCAAGTAACATGCTTTAAGAAATAGGTCTGTGATCCTGGATATGCTTTTCCATGCCCTTCTTCAGATGTTCTTCCTCACACATAATAGTGATCACCAGACCATCTCAGCAGTGCAGAGGGCATTCCACACATGGAAAGTGAGAAATTTAGGAAAAGACTTTGCCCCAAGTGCTTGGCATCTGAAGACCTACTTTCAAGGACTGGTCTGCTTTAAAAATCCACAGCTTTCAATCTGGAAGTTTTTCATAAAAGTCAGTGTTTTATTTTTTTATAGGGTATCTATTGAGTCTCAGTTCCATAGTTTTGAGACACTCTAGCAGGCAGAAGGAGAGTAAAGAATCCAGAGAGAAAAGATTTGAAAAAGAAGGAACATGGAGTGGGGGCAAACTGCCCTTCCCAGGTTAGACATACTAGCTACAACAAAGAGAAGCAGAGCCCTGGGCATCCCTTGATCAGCCTCTGGGGTGGCCCAGGGAGAAGTGCTGGGAAAATCAATCTGCAGAGGAACCTACAGTGGGTGGGGCTGGAAAATTCTAGTTACAGGTGCATTTGCCATTGACCTAGGAAGCTGAAGCATCACACTCCACATTTACCCTGACCTCTTCCAAAATTGGATGTAATTTTATCATTGTCTGCAGTGCATTTTTTATCTTATAGAGGATACATCAATTTTATTTTTATTATTTTATTCTTTAAAAAATTTTATCAAAATAAAGTTATTTACAATGGTATGTTAATTTCAAGTGTATGTCAAAGTGATTCAGATATATATATATATATTCTTTTTTAGATTCTTTTCCATTATAGGTTATTACAAGATAGTGACTATAGCTCCCTGTGTTATACAGTAGGTTCCTGTTGGTTATGTATTTTATATGTAGCAGTGCATGGGTGCAGGCTAAGTCACTTCAGTCGTGTCTGACTCTTAGTGACCCTATGGACTGCAGCCCACCAGCCTCCTCTGTCCATGGGATTTTCCAAGTAAGAACACTGGATTGGGTTGCTGTGTCTGCCTCCAGAGGATATTCCCAACCCAGGGATCCAACCTGCGTCCCCTATGTTTCCTGCATTAGCAGGCGGGTTCTTTACCATTAGTGCCACCTGGGAAATCCATGTG
The DNA here is from genome assembly GCA_006408675.1 of Madoqua kirkii. Lineage (NCBI taxonomy): Eukaryota > Metazoa > Chordata > Mammalia > Artiodactyla > Bovidae > Madoqua > Madoqua kirkii. The sequence goes on along the minus strand of SJYC01148842.1, from coordinate 9,272 downwards.
TAGTAGTGAGTGTATTTTACTACTAAGTTCCTAATTTATCCCTCCCCTTTTACCCCTTTAGTAGCCCTAAGTTTGTTTTCTATATGAGTCTATTTCTGATTTGTAAATAAATTCACTTGTATCACATTTTTAGATTCCACATAAAAGCGATATAATATTATATTTTTCTTTTCTGCTCTCAATTACTGCACTTAGATGATAAACTCTAAGTCTGTCCATGTTGCTGCAAATGGCATTATTTAAATTTTTTAAATAGCTGAGTAATATTCCGTTGTATATATGTACCATGTCTTCTTTACCCATTTCTCTGTCAATGGACATTTAGGTTGCTTCCATGTGTGGCTACTGTAAATAGTGCTACGATGAACATAGGGGTGTATGCATCTTTTCAAATTAGTTTTCTCTGGCTATATTCCCAGGAGTGGGATCAAGTTACAGTCATCAAAACAGTATGGTACTGGCACAAAAACAGACATATAGATCAATGGAACCGTATATAGTACAAAAAAACTTCAGACACACTGCTTTCTGGGTTTTTTGAACTGAAGACATTGTTTTCTTGAAAGATTCTTTCCTATATACCTTTCCCTTTTCCTCCTTCCCTCTCTGACTTTTATGTTCATATCCATTTGGGTGAATGGATATGTGTGTGTGTTTGAGTGTATATGTGCACATGTGCATTTGTGTACACATAAGTGTGTGTGTACATATGTGCTCACATATGTGTTTGTGTGTGTACACAATGTGAACTCGTGTGTGTGGGGGGGATGTGCAGCCATACACATGTGTACTAGGACCAATAATAGCAGGTTTGTGTTTTCATTGAAATTGCACACATTTTCAAGATTTCACAGTGTTGTTCTGAATGCATTTTTTTCAACTTGACAAAGTCTAGCCATAAGGCACAAATCTCTGCCCATTTCCCCAGAACAGTCCAGACTTATTTCAGTCTCCCTGAAAATGACTCTAAACATAATTAATCCACTTTTCCCTCAGCTCCTTGAACGTTTTTCTGTTTCCAGATAATGTCTTGGAAATGGCCCAGAAGTTGAGAGAGTCATGAAGGGAACAGGATCTTTGGCATGGTCACATTTCAAAGATGCCTGCTGCTACAGCTGCTAAATCGCTTCAGTCGTATACGACTCTGTGCGATCCCAGAGATGACAGCCCACCAGGCTCCCCCATCCCTGGGAATCTCCAGGCAAGAACACTGGAGTGAGTTGCCATTTCCTTCTCCATTCAAAGATGCCTAGGTAGGTTTATCACCTCAAGAGGAAAAAGAAAGCAAGCCTGGTTTCCAGGGCTGCACCCCCCACATCTCCAGCCACTCCACTGAAAGTGTTATTCGCTCAGTTGTTTTCGACTCTTTGAGACCCTAAGGACTGTAGTCCGCCAAACTCCTCTGTCCATGGAATTCTCCAGGCAAGAATATTGAAGTGGGTTGCCATTTCCTTCTGCAAGGGATCTTTCTGATTCAGGGACTGAACCCGGGTCTCTTGCACTGCAGGCAGATCCTTTGCTATCTGAGCTATCCAAAAAAGTACCTGCAAATCTGCAACGAATTCTGGGCCAACCCAGATGAATGATGCATTCACCTGGGCAACCAAATGAATGTTGCCTCACATTCATTTGAGGCAACATCTTAAATAAGATTTCATCCTCCAGCAAAGTTACCTGGCCTTTCCAGCCAACTGAACTACGTTTCATCCCAGTATATTTCCCAGCAAAGGGAAGTGTGTTCTGAGAGCTAATTAAGGATGTTTCAAAATGGCAAATGAAAGTGTGTTCCTGTTTGGAGGGGCTAGGGTAATGGGAGCTCAGCCTTTCCACCCAGGATTAATTGGCCTTGTGTTTGGAGAGGGGCAGATAGCACAAGGAGTGGGAGGAGGGCAGAGTTGGGAGTGCAGGGCCAAGAGGAGAGCAAGGGACTCACTGCTATTTATTAATTTTCTCTGACTACTACCCAAAAGGATTTGAGAAGACTTCAGTCACACGTGGCAACTTTTGCAAAACCAATGGTTTAAATTATCCCCAAATCTACAACAGGGTAAGTTACCAAAAATAACAACAAACTTCAGCTCCGAGCTTCCAGACGTTCTGGGGGTGGGGGTGGGGAAGCGTCCTGTACTAGAGATGTTCTCGTTTCCCAGGAAGAAGAGGGGGCAAGGTGCCTCCTGAGCCCCTAGCAGCCGGTGCCACGCCCACACACAGTAAGTTCCTGCTAAATGTGTGTTGATTGAATACTTGGGCCAAGAAGCCCACAGGTTTTGCCTGTGGGGAGCTTGCTGAAATTGTTATTTATGGCTGGTGAACAAAGCAATGTTTGGAACCCTTCCTTAAAAGGACTGCTTGCAGAATTTTAACTTGTATGATTTCTCAAAAAAAACACACACACACACCAACTTTTTATTTTTTAATTATGAAATAGAACATAGAAAAATAAAAGTGCACAAGACGTATGTGGACAATTTAATTAATAAATAAAAAGCAAACACTTGTAGCCACTGACCAGGGGAAGAAACAGAATATTACCATCCACAGCCCCCATGTCCCTCCCATCCAGAGGAAATATACTACCTTATTTAGCCTAATAATTTCTGTACTTTTTTAAAATAGTTTTTTATTTAAAACCTTAAAAATGTTTTGCCTGGGTTTCAGTGAATGGGATTATATGCATGTATTCTTTGGGGTCCTCACTCTTTCTCTCAGTTTTACATTTGCAGGATCTGCAGTGTTTTCACAGCTGTAGTTTGGTCATTTGGTTGCTGCATTGGGCAAGCCACACTTTATCCACACACCGTCTTGTCAAAGGACACGTGAGTTTTGTTCTAGTCCTTTGGCAGCGTGCCTGGGTGTTCAAGCCAACTCTGAACTCTCACTTCTGGTTGATACTCACTTGCTGAAGCTCTCTTGGCCACCAGATCAGAGTTGCTCCACGGAAAACACCGTTGGTTTCTGCACAGCAGCTCCCGGGCTCTGGCAAGGCTCTGTTGCCCAGCCCAGCTCTCAGTCCCTGTGTTCTGGGTACCAGTGACTGACCTGTGACCTCACAGCCGAGGCTATCTTGCTGGCTTAGCACCTCAACTTTGACTCAAATTTTACGCCATTTTCTTATTCTAGTTTGTCTCTGCTCCCTGCTTTCTAACTCTTGGGCTAAAATCATCCAGCCCACCCTGTAACTGTGGCCAGGCCCGGCCTCCTATAACTGAGACAAGAAATTTCAACCCTTTGTCCTTTCCCTGAGTCCCGCTCTCTGCTTGGGCTCTTTGAAATGGATAACACAGGTTTATTAATTCTGAGGATGTGAACTGGAAAATGATCAACTGACTAGCCTCAATCAACTCCAAAGTTAGAAGATAGAAATGAAAAAGTTTCCTGTTAGGGACCTGCTGCCAACAGAGACCACCAGACGGAGCTTTGAGAGAAGGAATTTATTAGAGAATTCGGATCCGGGCCCTGACCAAGCCAATTATAGGTGGAGAGCCCCGATTTTGCTTCAGGGATCTTTTATACCTAAGTGAAGGGGATGATTGAAACAAGGCGAGTTGGCAAAGTGGGATTGGGTACACAATGGGACAATTGCGGTTTGTAGCAAGATCCTGTTTCTCAGGCAACAAGTTCCTGTTTCTCAGAGTAAGAACCTCATTCTTGGGTGCAGAACAAACATTGTGGTTTTACTCAGTACATTGTTTCTCAGCCACAGGTGTACATGAGCTCTCAATCCTGAAACCGCCTCCCACCTCACATAAATCTTGGTTCAAATCTCGATCCAATCATTTATTGACCATCTGGCTTCTCTGCTGGTTGTTAGGGACCTTTGAGCGAGTGGAACTTTCTGCTCAGATGAACCCTGGCTGCCCCTTTCTTAATCCATCAGGTCCCCTGCCGAGAAGTTTTCTTCTTCATTTCCCACCATCTCATGCAGCCACCATCTCAATTATTTCATTAAACAAGTTACAGATACTGTTTTATCTCTCATCAAAAGTGAATAACAAAAGATATTCAGTTCAGTTCAGTTCAGTCACTCAGTCATGTCCGACTCTTTGTAACCCCATGAACTGCAGCATGCCAGGACTCCCTGTTCATCACCATCTCCTGGAGTTCACTCAGACTCATGTCCATCGAGTCAGTGATGCCATCCAGCCATCTCCTCCTCTGTCATCCCCTTCTGCTCCTGCCCCCAATGCCTTCCAGCATCAGAGTCTTTACCAGTGAGTCAACTCTTCTCATGAGGTGGCCAAAGTACTGGAGTTTCAGCTTTAGCATCATTCCTTCCAAAGAACACCCAAGACTGATCTCCTTTAGAATGGACTGGTTGAATCTTCTTGCAGTCCAAGGGACTCTCAAGATTGTTCTCCAACACCACAGTTCAAAAGCATCAATTCTTCGGCACTCAGCTTTCTTCAGAGTCCAACTCTCACATCCATACATAACCACTGGAAAAACCATAGCCTTGACTATATGAAACTGTTGGCAAAGTCTCTGTTTTTCAATATGCTCTCTAGGTTGGTCATAACTTTCCTTCTAAAGAGTAAGCATCTTTTAATTTTATGGCTGCAATCACCATCTGCAGTGATTTTGGAGCCCCCAAAATTAAAGTCAGCCACGATTTCCCCATCTATTTCCCATGAAGTGATGGGTCCAGATGCCATGGTCTTCGTTTTCTGAATGTTGAGCTTTAAGCCAACTTTTTCACTCTGCTCTTTCACTTTCATCAAGAGGCTTTTTAGTTCCTCTTCACTTTCTGCCATAATGGTGGTGTCATCTGCATATCTGAGGTTATTGATGTTTCTCCCAGCAATCTTGATTCCAGCTTGTGCTTCTTCCAGCCCAGCATTTCTCATAATGTACTCTGCATATAAGTTAAATAAGCATGGTGACAATATACAGCCTTGATGTACTCCTTTTCCTATTTGGAACCAGTCTGCTGTTCCATGTCCAGTTCTAACTGTTGCTTCTTGACCTGCATATAGGTTTCTCAACAAGCAGGTCAGGTGGTCTGGTATTCCCATCTCTTTTAGAATTTTCCACAGTGTATTGTGATCCACACAGTCAAAGAATATTAGGTTCATTAATTCAGTCCACCAACATCACTGCACATTTAGCATGTCCCAGACACCTTTGTTAAGTCCTTTGAATTTAATCACAAGTGAAAGAAAAAAAACATATGTGAAAGATAGGTTTTTTAAATCACAGCTCCTATATTCTAAGGGTGGTACTAGAATTTGTATTTGGAATATCCATTAAGTTGTCTTACTTCTGCTAAGGTATGGCAGAGGGTAGGGTGACTGCAAGGGGTGCAGACCACTGAGCACACTCTACAGAGAGCCTGTCATCCTAGTGGGTTGGGGGCACAGCGACGGAGAGAGATCACAATGTCTGGAGCATCAGCGGAGGGAGGCTTTCACGGGGAGACTCTTGTGTGGGCTGGAGTGGAACACAGGAACTGTGGCTGCCAGCCAAAATCAAGAATATTGATGGTTGGAGGAAAACTCTCAGAGACAGAGCCAGGTGGAGGGCTTCAGGAGCATTGATATCTGATCTTGAGAGGCTAGTTTTCCGCAGCTTTCTGTTCCTAGATTTCTTATTAACCAAATGTTACCCTTTGCCTTTAATAGTACTTCCCAAGACACCCTGGCTTATTGTTAGCTGGGCTGTGCAGAACCAAAGGCTGGGGATGGGTCAGAGGGGAAGAAGAGGCAGGGGGTCCACTGGTACCAACTCACTCAGAGCAGCAGCTGAAGCAGGAGGTAGAGAGAGTTGGTAGGGGATGTTGGGCATTGGGGGTCCTGCCTTCCTCCACGCATACTCAGTGGGGCCTGAGTTACAGCCATGTGACTTAGGAGCGTGGAGAACTTGGGCTTCTGAACATGGTGAACTTTTGCCCTCAGGAGCTTAGAGTCAAGGTAGAGAGGCCAACCTGCAAACAAGCAGAGTACAGAGAGCTGGGTAGGAAGCTGTGTTCCTGGAGCGGGGAGGACAGTGCACCTGGGAAGGCTTCCTGGAGGAAGCAAGGCCTGGCAGGTGGTGTGCAGGTAGTTGTGAGTATGCCTGGGGTGATGGGCTGTGTGGGGAACAGCAGCAGCAGAGGAGAGGAAGGGATCAATGTTTAAGTGATGAGGAACCAGTCCTTTGATCCCATGGGTCCTGTGCGCTGTCTTCCCTTTCTACGGTGCTCCAAGGCTCTGGATGGTGCTTCCCTGGAGAATGGGCACAGGAAACCAAACTTGAATGCTTCATATCTGCGCCTTGTGCACCTTTCATAGGATGCTGAATGGTGCAAGAAGCCACGTCTTAGTCTGGGAGACTCTTTTGATTGCTGATGGACCTCATGTCTGTCTAACCCTTGACCTGGTGACCGCGAGGCTGCCCATGCACTCTGGGCATCACGTGGTGCTGGCTACCCCAGAGCTTAACCTCTCACTTCTCTTTCCTCCCTCAACTCTCTCCCACCCCACCTTCCCAGGGCTTTCTGGAGGATGGCCCTGATGGTGTGCACTCTATGGCCACTGACCAGGCTCTGACCAAATCACCCAGTGAGATCTGAACTCCACATCACCTGCTGGGCTGGCTAACCACTTGGTGCTCCAGGGCCACTGCTTGAAGCTGTTCTTCCTGCAAGTGGTAAATAATTTCCAGATGCCACACTAACTCATGCTTTATTGCTTTCTTGAAAGATGGACTCTCCTCTTCCCCATGGGCAGGGCTGTGCTGTAACTGAGGCACTTTTGAAGGAGAGGACAGTGGAATCATGTTCAGGGTCATTAGACTTTGAAAGAAAATAAATGGAGCCCTCGAAGCTGGCAATCCAGCCAGGATGAAATGGGGTGATGGAGTCCTGATCCCACTGACTCCTCTTTGTTTGACTTAATTTTCTCATTTATAAACTGGAGATAACAATGTAGTTCCCAACCTCTATTTTCCTAAAACAGTGTTAAAATCCAAACTTTCGGTAACCTTACCCCCAAAGTTCTCCATTTCTTAACATACAAATTCCTGACAGTGGTGCTCTGACTCCCCCAGGCGCCATCCTGATGTGCATTTTTGACTCTTTGCCATCTCCCATTTCCAAGTTGTCAGCCTCTGAGCCCTGCCCGCGCTTCCTCGTGTGATCTGACCTCTATGCTGCCCACCAGCAGTCCTGGGGCACCAGCCACACTCACCCCTTGGCTGTCCCCGAACCTGCTTCCCCACCAGTCACCTCCTCAGTGGTTCTCTGCCAACCACCTCAGATACAGCTGCCAGAGTCATCAATCTGTTTTCACAGATTGTCTAGTATACCCAATGTCACCCCCTCCCCCTGGGGAGATTCTGCCCCCAGGGAACATGTGGCAGTGTCTGGAGACATTTGTTGTCACAACTGGGGTGCACAGCAAAGAATCATCTGGCCCCAAATGTTAGTAGCACCAAAGTTGAGGAACACTGTTTTCATCTTTGTGAAAAAAACTTTAGTGGCTTCCTAGAGCCTCTAAGAAAAAGTCCAAACTTACCCTGGCTTCAAGCAATTGGAAGGGGCATCAGGGCTATCTAGGCTACTCTCTTCACTGGTTATATGGTGTTTTCGGATTGTGATAATTCATTGAGCTGTTGTGCATTTTTCCAAGTGCATCTTTATTAACTGTAACTCCTATTTAGACTTTTTCTCAGACTGTCTCCCTAAAAGAATGGCCTGACTTACCTAAAGTCAGGAACTGCCAGTGGTCCTCTGAATGAACAAAGGAAACTAACGTTTGGAACTTGTTAAACCAAAGTAATGCTCAGTGGTGACTGCAGCTGCTCCTACAGCCTTGTAGTGAGTTAGTATGTCAACAATTGCTTATTAAATGCACTTTGTTCTCATGAACTTTGGGTCCAGTCAGTGGTCAGATAGCAATCTAGCCAAGCAGCTGTGTAAAAAGTTTTCAGTTGCTGATGCCAGACAAGAAACTCAAAGCCTCTCCTTGACACCCTTTTAGGGGTTTTCTCCTCCATCTCTCTACCTTGAAATGTATTCTAAGGTGATGGAGAATTGGCAAAAAGGAACAACTGAAGCAAAATATCTGGAGGAGAGGCAGGAAGCTAGAGAAGTGCTCTTACAAGATTCTACAGAGTGAAGACAAGTGATTTATAAAGACTTTCAGATTGGCAGCAGATTTCCTGCCTTGCCTGGAGACTAGAATATGGTAATTTAGCAACTATAGGCTATAAAAAGAACAAACTTGCAACCCAAGTATCCTCTTCTCAGCCAAGATATTATTAAGAAATACATTTTATAATATCCAAGAACTTGGAGTATATATACTTCCCCAACAACTTCGGCTGCTACAGGTTCAGTTTCAATCAGCAAACTTTTATAAACTCCATCCAACAAGAAGCATCTCAGTTCAGTTCAGTTCAGTTCAGTCACTCAGTCGTGTCCAACTCTTTGTGACCCCATGAATTGCAGCATGCCAGGCCTCCCTGTCCATCACCATCTCCGGCAGTTCACTCAGACTCAGATTCACATCCATCGAGTCACTGAAGCCATCCAGCTATCTCATCCTCTGTCGTCCCCTTCTCCTCCTGCCCCCAATGCCTCCCAGCATCAGAGTCTTTTCCAATGAGTGAACTCTTCGCATGAAGTGACCAAAGTACTGGAGTTTCAGCTTTAGCATCATTCCTTCCAAAGAACACCCAGGATTGATCTTCTTTAGAATGGACCAGTTGGATCTCCTTGCAGTTCAAGGGACTCTCAAAAGTCTTCACCAACACCACAGTTCAAAAGCAACAATTCTTCTGTGCTCAGCTTTCTTCACAGTCCAGCTCTCACATCCCTACATGACCACTGGAAAAACCATAGCCTTGACTAGACAGACCTTTGTTGGCAAAGTAATGTCTCTGTTTTTGAATATGCTGTCTCGGTTGGTCATAACTTTTCTTTCGAGGAGTAAGCGTCTTGTAATTTCATGGCTGCAGTCATCATCTGCAGTGATTTGGAGCCCAAAGAGACCAAATAAAAACTAACTCAAAACAAAGAAAAAACTCTGAAGTCCTCAGTTTTGGAAATACAAAGGCAAAAGTAAACAAAATACACTAAGGTGTGTCTTTTCTCACTTAGCCACAATAGAATCCTTAAATTTAAAAAAAAAAAAGTAAAAGTTTTACAAACTATATTATCTAGTCACAAGTCAATAAAGCCAGGAAAAAATAAGAAAAAGAAGGACATAAAAAACTTTATTATAAAATTAAGAACCCACCTGTGGATCAAAGAGGAAATCAAAAGTGAAATTATAAGTGTTGGTTTATATAACACT
>SJYC01148841.1:0-11030 GCA_006408675.1 Madoqua kirkii | reverse complement strand
AAAGCAATGTAAAAAAGTATACTTCTGTAAAAATCTATGTGTATAGCAAAAGTTATTTATTACTTTAAATGTTTTTTATTAAGAAAAAAATCTGAAAATGAATCTTGTGTTTTTCTATAAAAAGGAGGGGAAATACAGCAAAATAGTAGGAAGGAATTACATAGGAAAAAAAATAATTTTGAGAGGATATAGTTCCCAAAGCTGGTCTCTGAAAAGATGGAGGCAGGGAGGGAGGAAGGAAAAACAGAAAAAGCAAAAATAAATAATTCTAAGATAAAAATTGGGCAACATATTTATATCTCCAAACAGAATGGATGATTTTCAATGAAATATATTAGCAAAATTAAGAAGAAATGGAAAACAAATAGACCAGTTATCGTAGTTGAGATAAGAAAAGTGAATAAAAATCTTACTTCTAAAAAGGTTACTGGGAACAAATGGCTTTTGAGTTTGGTTCTAGCCAACCTTTAAAGAACAGATAACTCCAGTAACACGTCATTCCAAGCTGTAGAAAAGATTAAAAGTCTTCAAATTTATTTTATATGGTTAATACAGAAACCTAACATAGTACAGAAGGGAAAAAAAAAGCCTACAGCCTAATCTTATTCTGCATATAAAAACAAGCATGTGATCCAATGTGGGCGAGCTCAGTTGTTTCACTCATGTCCGATTCTTTGCGACCCTCTGGACCGTAGCCCGCCAGGCTCCTCTGTCCTTGTAATTCTCCAGGCAAGAATACTGGAGTGGGTTGCTGTACCTTCCTCCAGGTGATCTTCCTGATCCAGAGATCAAACCTGTGTCTCCTGTGTCTCCTGCATTGCAGGTGGATTCTTTACCAGTGAGCCACCAGGAAAGTCCATTTGCTACAATATTGGCAAATAAAACAGCAATGCCTCAGAAGAAATATATTATGATGAACTAGAAATTTTTGTAGAAATCCAGGCATGGTTCAAATTTCAGGATATCTGTACATGAGATTGATTACAGCAGCACATTAAAAGACAAAATCCATAGTCATATTGACAGATATTAAAAAAATGTTGAAAACTTAATATAAGTTCAGAAGTCATTTTTCAAAAGAATTCTAAGTGAGATAAGAGAAAGAATCAACTTAAGTATGTTATAGGCTATTTATTTTCATTAGACAATAACATCCCAAATAGCTGCAGTCCATGGGGTTGCTAAGAGTCGAACACGACTGAGCAACTTCACTTTCACTTTTCACTTTCATGCTCTGGAGAAGGAAATGGCAACCCACTCCAGTGTTCTTGCCTGGAGAATCTCAGGGACAGAGAAGCCTGGTGGCCTGCCGTCTATGGGGTCGCACAGAATTGAACATGACTGAAGCAACTTAGCAGCAGCAAAACCATTTCAAGTATCATCAAGAAATAAGATGCCAACTCTGTCATTTTTTTGAAACAGTGCCTTGGAGGTTTTAGCAAATGCAATTACAGAAGAAAATACAACTGGCACAAATATTAAGTAAGAAAAAATAAAATTTTCTTTTGCTGATGACATAATTTTTTTAACCTAAGAAACAAATTTAGCAAAATAACTAGATATAAGAAAAATATACAAAAATTAATAGCCTTTCTCTAGGCTGCTTTTCATACAGAAAAAGAAATTAATAAAAAAATACTCTGATTATAATCATGACAAAACTATCAATGTAAAATCCATGTAAATAAATATAGTGAAAGTACAATAGCTATATAAAGAAAAAGTTAAAATACATTTGAAAGATATAAAATGAGTTCCAAATAACAGAAGATCTATCTTTTTACAGATGGAAAGACCTAATATCATAAAGTTAATTCCCCCAAAGATTTTATGTAAAGTTACCATATTGAAATTCTGACAAAATTTCTTCATTCTAAAATTAGATAAAATTATCTTAAAGTTCATTTGAAAGAATAAATAGGTGAAAGTACCCAAGTGAAATTTGGAAGAAAAATATGAGGACTTGTTTTTCTAATGATCCAAACAGTTAAGTTACTGTACTCAGATCAATATTATATTGGCAGAGGAATAAGCACACAGATCTGTTAGAAAAAAATATGATCAAGAAATAGATCCTCATTTCAAATAATAATTTCATATATGACAAAGTTTGTATGGCAATGAGCATGAAATCTTTTTGCTGTGTGACTCAGGGAACTCAAACAGGGACTCTGTAACAATCTAGAGGGGTGGAATGGGGTGGAAGATAAGAAGGAGGTTCAGGAGGGAGGGGACATATATATACCTATGGCTGATACACGTTGATGTTTGGCAGAAACCAACAAAATTCTGTAAGGAATTATCCTTCAATTAAAAACTAAATAATTTTAAAAAATACTCTTGAGTTATTCACATGTGTTATCATTGGAGGGTGGGAGGGGACAGTACATCAATGCAGTTGAAGAGGGGAAGACGAGAGAGAGGTGTGAGGCAAACATATATAACAATGACAATAATAATAGTGGTACTTACACTGCTCTCTCAGTGTGAGACACTGTTCCATGGGTATAGAGAGACATAGACATGGTATAGAAGAAGGTGATCAAGGGTATAGATGATATAGGTGCATTAGACACACATGCGTGCAAATTTTCCTTGACTTATGATGGGGTTATGTACTGATAAGCTCATGCTGCTAAGCCACTTCAGTTGTATCTGACTCAGTGCAGCCCCATGGACGGCAGCCCACCAAGCTCTGCCGTCCTTGGGATTCTCCAGGCAAGAACACTGGAGTGGGGTGCCATTTCCTTTTCCAAAGCATGAAAGTGAAAAGTGAAAGTGAAATCGCTCAGTCATATCAGACTCTTAGCGACCCCATGGACTGCAGCCTACCAGGCTCCTCCGTCCATGGGACTTTCCAGGCAAGAGTACTGGAGCGGATTGCCACTGCCTTTAGGAAGTTGAAAATAGCCTAAGTTAATACTCTTGACCTACTGAACATCATGATTTAGCCCAGTTGAATCATGGGTTAAGTCATAAACATATCATATATTCTATTTTCTAAAATACATATATATGTATTTTTTTGTAACACACCAACAGAGTAGATGCTATCTGATTCTATTACTGACCCATTTTACCAGCTGCTAAAACTGCAGCACAGAGAGTCAAGTTGCCCAAGTCCACACCATGGTAGGGTCAGGACACAAGTCTGGCAGTCTGGTTCCAGAGTCTGTGCTCTTACCTACTCATATGTTGCCTCCTAAAAGTAAAAGAACTGCCCAAAGGACAAAAAGTATGATGCAACTTCACTCATCACGCGAGACCACACATGAGCACCTCACTGGATTTTGCTCCCTCGGCATTCTGCCTGCCCCACCCCAGTTCTAGGCCTGCTGTTCACATAGACTTATTTATAGATGTATCTGTGCAGAAGAAATTTCAAAAAAAGACTTGTGTCTATGTTTATGGACCTGTTGGAGAAGGTGATGGCACCCCACTCCAGTACTCTTGCTTGGAAAATCCCATGGACAGAGGAGTCTGGTAGGCTGCGGTCCATAGGGTCGCTGAGAGTCGGACACGACTGAGCAACTTCACTTTCACTTTTCACTTTCATGCATTGGAGAAGGAAATGGCAACCCATTCCAGTGTTCTTAGCTAGAGAATCCCAGGGACAGGGGAGTCTAGTGGGCTGCTGTCTATGGGGTCGCACAGAGTCGGACACGACTGAAGCGACTTAGCAGCAGCAACAGAGATATATATGATATTGACAAGTGAAAAGGACAAGTTATAGTAATTCAGTTTTGCTGAAAACAAGCATGTAACAAAATGTTAAATGAGAAGCTGTGTCATTTACTCTCGGATGATAGATATCAGAGCACAAGAATCAGTTAAATGACAACCCCACAGGGAGTAAACTTAAAAAGCTACAAAACTAGGGAGGATCTGTAAAGAGATTTCTTTGGAGAGAGCTGCTGCCTTTTTGTGAGCACCTCCCACCCCCCACCACCACCACTTTTCAAGGAGAAACAAGCATGTAACAAAATGTTAAATGAGAAGCTGTGTCATTTACTCTCGGATGATAGATATCAGAGCACAAGAATCAGTTAAATGACAACCCCACAGGGAGTAAACTTAAAAAGCTACAAAACTAGGGAGAATCTGTAAAGAGATTTCTTTGGAGAGAGCTGCTGCCTTTTTGTGAGCACCTCCCACCCCCCACCACCACCACTTTTCAAGGAGAGGGCATTGAGAGTGTCACCTTGCTCTCCCTCACCTAAGGAGAGCAGCTTCAACAGAGCCTCAGGCAGGCCAGATGTCCTGCCCCCAGACATAGTGAAGCATAGGGCCCCTGAGACAACTGACTGCTGGGCACAACAGCAGGGAACACTCCTTCTGTGGCATTTTCTGTGGCAGCAGCCCCTCTGCATGAGTTGGGTAGCACCCAGGCTCCCCTGGACAAGGGTGAGGGTGCTGGAAGCCCAGGAACCAGATATGGAGCCTGCAAAAGGACTATCTCCTGGAGTTCAAAAGATGAGTGGCCCCTTGTTGCATGGTCAGTGTCGATGGATGGCCAACAAGCCTACACAAAAGGGGAGGACAGCAGCCCACCCAGGAAAGAGAGAGCAAAGAGGCCTTCCACGAACCTAACACCATGGTTTAGGAGAAAGACGTCACTCTATGTACTTATTTTTATTTATACTGGGTGATTTCTTTACTGAAATGTAGTTGACTTACAATGTTATATTAGACAAAATGATTCAGTTATATACATATATAAATCTTATAAAATATCTTTAATATTATGGTTAACACAGGATATTGAATATAGTTTTCTTGTTGTTTATTCATCCTATGTATAATAGCTTACTAAACCCAACCCTATCCTTCCCTCAACCAATCCCCCTTGGCAACCACATGTCTGCTCTCTATGTCTGTGAATTTGTTTCTATTTCATAGATAGGTTCATTTGTGTCATATTTTAGATTCCACATATAAGAAACACCAGCCCGAGCAAGAGTGCATGGAACCATCAACACCAGCTCCAGCCAAGGAAGAACTTCTCTGCCCCACTTTGTCCTCCTGCCTGTGGCCCTAGAAGAATGAAATGGCAGGGGTGGGGTGCGGGGGTCGGTTAGCAGAATGAGCAGAAATTTGAACTTTGAATGAACAATGCATAACCCCAAAAAGATATAGCTATGTGTGTGTTTTGTGTTTTGTGAACAAGAAGGGACCATGGGACCAGGCAAGGATGGAAAGATTGTGACCTTTGAGAGGATAGGGGATTGGAGGAGGAAGCAAGAGAGCTAGAGAGAGTGGGTGCTGAGGCCAGGATGGGATGGACAGAGGGGCTGAGCACCCCAGCAAGCACATCAAAATGGCTTCACAGTTTTGCCCAGGTCTTACCTGTCATATTTACTGAACTTCTGGCCTCCCTGAAGGCTTGTGGAGAAGCCAGAAGCCCCAAGGACTGTCCTCAGCTCCCCAGTCTCCATGATTAGCATCAGCCCATGAAGACTTCTGGGCCCTGAAAGGCTCAGCCCCTTTGGGTGGGCTGACTCTGCCAGATATGTTCACACTAGACCCTAGGCTTTCTATCTGTGTTGCAAAGTTAGCCAGAATCCTGGAAAGGGAAGACAGGAAAGGTTTACCTGTGTGTCCTCCATACCCTTCAACTCCTGATTATATCACAGACAGCACTTTCCATATTTTACTAAAGTCTTATATCTTGTGTCACTTATTAGAAGCAGAAAATAAGTCCCTTAGTCTATTTTCTTTTTTTTTACTTTATTCTACTTTACAATACTGTATTGGTTTTGCCATACATTGACATGAATCAGCCACAGGTGTACACGAGCTCCCAATCCTGAAACCCCCTCCCACCTCCCACCCCATATCATCTCTCTGGATCATCCCCGTGCGCCAGCCCCAAGCATCCTGTATCCTGTATCGAACACAGACTGGCACTTCGTTTCTTACATGATAGTATAAATGTTTCAATGCCATTCTCCCAAATCATCCCACCCTCTCCCTCTCCCTCAGAGGCCAAAAGTCCATTCTATACATCTGTGTCTCTTTTGTTGTCTCACATACAGGGTCATAATTATTATCTTTCTAAATTCCATATATATGTGTCAGTATACTGTATTGATGTTTTTCTTTCTGGCTTATTTACTATTGGTTCTTCTTCTGCAGCCTACCAGGCTCCTCTGTCCATGGGATTTTCCAGGCAAGAGTACTGGAGTGGGGTGCCATTGCCTTCTCCTCACTCTGTATAATCGGCTTCAGTTTCATCCATCTCATTAGAACTGATTTAAATTTATTCTTTTTAAGGGCTGAGTAATACTCCATTGTGTATATGTACCACAGCTTTCTTATCCATTCATCTGCTGATGGACATCTAGGGTGTTTCCATGTCCTGGCTATTATAAACAGTGCTGCAATGAACACTGGGGTACATGTGTCTCTTTATCTTTGACAAAGGAGGCAAGAATATACAATGGAATAAAGACAATCTCTTCAATAAGTGGTGCTGGGAAAACTGGTCAACCACTTGTAAAAGAATAAAACTAGATCACTTTCTAACCCCACACACAAAAATAAACTCAAAATGGATTAAAGATCTAAACGTAAGACCAGAAACTATAAAACTCCTAGAGGACAACATAGGAAAAACACTCTCTGACATAAATCACAGCAGGATCCTCTATGATCCACCTCCCAGAATACTGGAAATAAAATCAAAAATAAACAAAAGGGAGCTAATTAAAATTAAAAGCTTCTGCACAACAAAGGAAACTATAAGTAAGGTGAAAAGACAGCTTTCTGAATGGGAGAAAACAATAACAAATGAAGCAACTGACAAACAACTAATCTCAAAAATATACAAGCAACTTATGCAGCTCAACTCCAGAAAAATAAACGACCCAGTCAAAAAATGGGCCAAAGAACTAAATAGGCATTTCTCCAGAGAAGACATACGGATGGCTAACAAACACATGAAAAGATGCTCAACATCACTCATTATCAAAGAAATGCAAATCAAGACCACAGTGAGGTACCATTTCACACCAGTTAGAATGGCTGCTATTCAAAAGTCTACAAGCAATAAGTGCTGGAGAGGAAGTGGAGAAAAGGGAACCCTCTTACACTGTTGGTGGGAATGCAAACTAGTACAGCCACTATGGAGAACAGTGTGGAGATATCTTAAAAGTTGCAAATAGAACTGCTTTATGACCCAGCAATCCCACTGCTGGGCATACACACCAAGGAAACCAGAATTGAAAGAGACACAGGTATCCCAATGTTTATTGCAGCACTGTTTATAATAGCCAGGACATGGAAACAACCTTAGTCTATTTCCAAGTCATTCTACTGAGTTTCCAATTTCAAAAACATTTATTTTTGTTTGCTTGAAATTTTAGTTTTCAGATTGTTTGGAAGTTTGGGATGAGGGTTATTATTTTTGCTTCACAGTTTCAGTATCTCCTCTAATATCTCTAAAGATATTAAAAATAACTTTTCAGAGAGGTTAAAAATTGAGGTGAGCCTAATGCTTTTTCTAACTTTCTGTTTTATACTGAAGTACAGTTGATTAACAATGCCGTGCTGGTTTCAGGTTTAGAGCAAAGTGATTCAATTATACATATACATGTATCTATTCTTTTTCAAATTCTTTTTCCATTTAGGTTGTTACATAATATCAAGAAAAATTCTCTGTGCTATACAGTAGGTCCTTATTGGTTATCCATTTAAAATATAGCAGTGTGTTACATGTCAATCCCAAACTTCCTAACTATCCCTCCCACCAAATTTCCCCCCAGTAACTATAAGATCATTGTCTAAGTCTGTTAGTCTGTTTGTTTTATAAGTAAGTTCACTTGTATCATTTTAGATTCTACATATAAGAGAGATCACATGATATTACTCTTTCTCTGTCTGACCTACTTCACTCTGTATGACACTCTGAGGAATCATTCATAGGCAAACTCTATCAAACATTTAGATAATATCATTCTTAATTTTTAGAGCATTCCATCCAAAAGCAAGAGAATACACATTCTTGTCATGTGCACGTGGAACATTCTCCAAGATTGACCACATGCTGGGCCACAAATCAAACCTTGGGAAATTTAAGAAAACCAAAATTATAACAGGTATCTTTTCTGATCACATCCTTATGAGATTAGAAATAAACTACAAGGAAAAAAAAACTGTATAAAAAAAAAACACACACAAACACTTGGTAGCTAAACAATATGCTACCAAACAACCAATGGATCACTGCAGAAATCAAAGAGGAAGTAAAAAACACTTAGAGACAAATGAAAGCACCATGATGCAAAACCTATGGGATGCAGCAAAGGTAGTTCCAAGAGGGAAGTTGATAGGAATACAATCTTTAGAAAACAAAAAAAATCTCAAATACACAAACTAATCTTATACCTACAGCAACTACAGAAGTAACAAACAAAACCTAGAGTTAGTAGAAGGAAAGAAATACTAAAGATCAGAGCAGAAATAAAGATAGTTTACTGAAGATTTCCATTTCTTGAAGTTTGTGTTTTTTAAGTTGCTTGTTTGCAAGTTTTCCCCAAGTGTCTGATACTCCTTGACTGCTTACTAGCATTTTTGAATGAGGACCACAAGTGTGATTGGCAGCTCTGAGCACGTGAGTGGGCTTGTCCATGGTGGGTTCACTATGGCTTTGTTAGGGAAGACATTTCATTGGTGAATGAAACCCCTTGCTTTGTGATAGCACTTTAGAGGGCAGTTATCTGAATAATCAGAGTTGAAAAGGATATTTAGGACTCTAACTGCTTCTTAAAGACATACCCAACCTCTATACCTTATTTTAGTATCCTGTGTTATCATACCACCAGGGGTACCTGGTGCCTCCAATTCCAAGACTTTGAGGATTCTGCAGTCTAAATGAGTTACCTTCTCAGCTCTCCCCCTTGTTGGTTTAAGAATTATTCTTGTCCAGACCTCTTTAAACATTTTATTCCTTTCAGCTTCCAAATTTTGTTGCCATTACTTTTTGGGTTTTTTTTTTTTATACTTTATTCTACTTTACAATACTGTATTGGTTTTGCCATACATTGACATGAATCAGCCACAGGTGTACACGAACTCCCAATGCTGAAGCCCCCTCCCACCTCCCACCCCATATCATCTCTTAACTACAGTATTATCTCTCCTTCTGGGGAATTATGCGTATTTTGTAATTTCAAATTTCTAATTGTGGTTATCAAAAGAATGATCCCCAAATGTCCACAACCTGTGAATATGTAGGTTATATAGCAAAGGGGAATTATGTTGCAGGTGGTATGAGATTTGCAAATCATACGACCTTAAAATAGGAAAATTTTCCTGGATTATCTAGGGCCCCAATTTGTAATTTCAAATTTCTAATTGTGGTTATCAAAAGAATGATCCCCAAATGTCCACAACCTGTGAATATGTAGGTTATATAGCAAAGGGGAATTATGTTGCAGGTGGTATGAGATTTGCAAATCATACGACCTTAAAATAGGAAAATTTTCCTGGATTATCTAGGGCCCCAGTAATCACAAAATCCCTACAAAATAGATGCTAACAGAAGAGGAGGTCAGAGTGACGTGATGTGAGGAGGATTCAACCTGCCCTCTTGGGCTTTGAGGAAGAAAATGGGGCCCAGAGGGAATACGGGTGGCCTCTAGAAAAAGCAAGAAAATGAATTCTCACCAGAGCTTCCTGCAAGAAATCCAAACTGGTTAACATCTTGATTTTTGTCCAATGAGACCCTTAAACTTCTAACCTATAGAAATGTTAGGTAATACTTTTGTGTTGTTATGTGTTTAGATCACTAACTTTGTGGTATTAGTAATTTGTTACAGCAGTAGTAGGAAACCAATACACAAACCATAAAAAATTAACTGCTATGTGTTTTACTCTCTGTTCATAAATAACTAGGAAATTGGACCAAATATATGAAAGAACTCTTTTTTAGACATTGGCAACAGCAGTGCCAGACTGATACCCCGAACGTGGAACTCAAAGTGAGCCTTGTGATTGTCCCAGCTTTCTCCTGGAGGCCATTTGCAGACTACAGCACAGAGAGAAATCCAGCAGAGCTCAGCAGGCTCACAGAATTGAAGAGTTAGAATTTAAGCAGGTGACAAGGAGAGACAGAGTACCAGGGAGCTTGGAAGTTACACAGAGAAAGAGACCTGGAGTCTGCATGGGAATCCCCCTGCAGTGCCTGTAAGAATACCAATCTGCACACAAGTGGGGCTGGCTAAACTCCATTAAGTTGTGCAAAACCAACTTGGGAAGAAACAAAAATTCTGGGAAGCTGTCGGTTGAGCAATTCCCAGAATTCATAATGGAATCACACAGGCAGAAAATCATTGAGTTCCCACAAGTTGAGAAACCTGAAAGAATACATGGGGCTCTGAAAATGAAATGCTTTACAAGGGAAACTGGACTAAACTTGGAATAAAAGATACCCTAGGCTGACTCAAGAAGGCAATGGCACCCCACTCCAGTACTCTCGCCTGAAAAATCCCATGGACCGAGGAGCCTGGGGGGCTGCAGTCCATGGGGTCACTAAGAGTCGGGCGCGACTGAGTGACTTCACTTCCACTTTTCAGTTTCATGCATTAGAGAAGAAAACCCCACTCCAGTGTTCTTCCCTGGAGAATCCCAAGGATGGAGGGGCCTGGTGGGCTGCTGTCTATGGAGTCGCACAGAGTTGGACATGACTAAAGCGACTTAGCAGCAGTAGCAGCAGCAGGCTGACTCAAAAATAAGACCTAAAAACAAGACTCAGAAGGATCAAGTACCTTACCTATGGGACAGATCTAAGTCCAAAGCATAAAATTCACAAGGTACTGCATCAACAACAAATTATTGGATATATAAAAAAGCAGGAGTGCATGACCTAAAACCTGGAGAAAAATCAGCCAGTAGAAACAGTCAACAGAAATGATGGGATGGAAATAACAAAGATTTTAATCACTATTCTATGCAGCCAAAGATGAAGAAGTCTATATTGTCAACAAAAACAAGACCAGGAGCTGACTGTGGATCAGATCATGAACTCCTTA
>SJYC01148840.1:0-71313 GCA_006408675.1 Madoqua kirkii | reverse complement strand
AAAAGGCAGAGGAACCAGAGAGCAAATTGCCAACATCTGCTGGATCATGGAAAAAGGAAGAGAGTTCCAGAAAAAACATCTATTTCTGCTTTATTGACTATGCCAAAGCCTTTGACTGTGTGGATCACAATAAACTGTGGAAAATTCTGAAAGAGATAGGGATACCAAACCACCTGACCTGCCTCTTGAGAAACCTGCATGCAGGTCAGGAAGCAACTGTTAGAACTGGACATGGAACAACAGACTGGTTCCAAATAGGGAAGGAGTACATCAAGGCTGTATATTGTCACCCTGCTTATTTAACTTATATGCAGAGTACCTCATGAGAAACACTGGGCTGGAAGAAGCACAAGCTGGAATCAAGATTGCTGGGAGAAATATCAATAACTTCAGATACGCAGATGACTCCACACTTATGGCAGAAAGTGAAGAAGAACTAAAGAGCTTCTTGAAGAAAATGAAAGAGGAGAGTGAAAATGTTGGCTTAAAGCTCAACATTCAGAAAACAAAGATCATGGCATCTGGTCCCATCACTTCAAATACATGGGGAAAGAGTGAGAGACTTTATTTTTCTGGGCTCCAAAATCACTGCAGATGGTAATTGCAGCCATGAAATTAAAAGACACTTACTCCTTGGAAGGAAAGTTATAACCAAACCTAGACAGCATATTAAAAAGCAGAGACATTACTTTGCCAACAAAGTTCCGTCTAGTCAAGGCTATGGTTTTTCCAGTAGTCATGTATGGATGTGAGAGTTGGGCTATAAAGAAAGCTGAGGACCGAAGAATTGATGCTTTTGAATTGTGATGTTAGAGAAGACTCTTGAGAGTCCCTTGGACTGCAAGGAGATCCAACCAGTCCATCCTAAAGGAGATCAGTCCTGAGTGTTCATTGGAAGATCTGATGTTGAAGCTGAAACTCCAATACTTTGGCCACCTGATGAGAAGGGCTGACTCATTTGAAAAGACCTTGATGCTGGGAAAGATTGAGGGCAGGAAGAGAAGGAGACGACAGAGCAGATTGTTGGATGGCTTCACCGACTTAATGGACATGAGTTTCATAGGCTCCGAGAGTTGACGTTGGACAGGGAGGCCTGGCGTGCTGCAGCTCATGGAGTCGCAAACAGTTGGAAACAACTGAGCAACTGAACTGAACTGAAATAAACCGAATGCTTGCCATCTACTATCTGGAACAGAAACCCTTTTCTAGCCCTGAAGATGCCTCCATCCTTCCTTAGTAGAGGTGTCATGCCAACTGGATACACAGTTCTCTCTTTGTGTGCTATCTGCATAGAGAACCATGCACCAACCCACTACATCAGCTGTCACACAACCTGCCCTTAAAGCCACGTAGTATCTTTGCTTCTGACTCATTTACCAAAAAACAAACAAACAAACAAACAAACAAAAACTGACCCCTAGTGATCAACTGGCAACATTTAGTTGATCTCTATGGTCAGTCCATCCCCTGGGTCTGCTGGGTCCCCTGGGGATTCCCAAAGAGATGGAAGCAGAGTTGTAGTTGGAAACTGTTGGTCCCAAGTCCCCTTTCCTCCACTCTGCTCCTGATTAAAGGCTTTGGGAGATAGGGAGAACTCTCTGGAAGTTTCTGAATGTTTGACTGAATTGAGGTGGCTTTTGAAGGGGTAGTGGGATTTGTAGATCCAGTGATGAGGGTCGGGGGGAACTTTCCAAGCACAAGAAGAGCTTGAGCTAAGCTGGGAGGATATGGGACAGGTTGGAAAAGTCAGCAGTTCTGCTGGCTCAGGGCATGTGTGGAGTGGGTACATTTATGGAAGCAGAATTTTGAGTGCCACGCTGAGAAAATTTATACTGGAGGCAAATGGCACACACATGCCAGACAGCTGACAGGGCCCAGGGGCATACCCCAGTGTCTGGCACACTACAAATTACTGGCTGCTCAGAGAGCACTGGCAGTGAACTCCACAGGCAGCAAAGGCTGGGACTCCCTTCTGGTAAAACGAGGGCAGAAGGTCAACAAGAAGACTGCTTATTTTCTAAGCAGAAGGATTTATCAGTAGCAGAACAGATCAATATCAAGCCACAGAACAAACTCTCTAGCCTGAACCACTTGCACCTCCTTCCCCTGGTCTCTATTTATATCTTTCCTCAGGGGGGCTGTCTGCCCTCCAAGATCTCTATGGCAACTCGAGCCTCACCCTTGGGACTCTATCCACTTCAACAGGCCAAGGCCGCCCTTTGCCAAGACCTCCGCCCCAGGGCAAACCCATGAGGCTCTGGCCACACGCTAGCGTTTCTTATCTCAGCTGAATGCACATCACCAAGAGGCTCTATCAGCTGCACAGTGAGCACTGCCTCTCCCTGTGAACTCAACTATGTTTATTCTGAGTCTGCTGTCCTTGAAAGTGCTTTGTTCCCATTTCTTCCAATCGATTCGCATAACTAATGTTTAGCAGAGGTCCGCCGTGCTGGGCACACTCCCCAAACCCCGCTGCACGGCCACTCAGCCCCTACCCCCACCCCAGCTCTCTCGCTGCTCGTTCTTCTGGTCTCCTCATGGCCCAACCTTCATTCTCGTTCCATTCCCTCCACCTCACCTGCCCTGGCTCGGGGATGGACAAGCAATTCAGAGTACAGTCCGAATAGCCACCTGGAGCTGGATCACCTGCAGGTGGACCTTCGGAAAGAGCAGGAGACTCCACTCTCAAACCCGCCAGCGGGGGCGCTTTGGAGCCAGGTCACCAGGATGCCCAGGCTGAGAACACCCCAAACTGAGAGCATCTCACAACGGGGAGGCGCAGTCCGCATTATCACTGCAACAACGTCGTTGACTCACTCATTCATTCACTGACTTGAGCCACACACAGTCAGGCCACAGACATGGCCTATTGGCTCCCTGCCAACCCAGCACCAGCCGGGAACGCGAGTCTTCATGGCCACAGCTCCACTAGGCCCCCACTCAGCCCCAACCACTTGGAGCTCAGCGGCCCCTCAGCCGCTCCTAGTTCACACAGGCTGCTGACACTCTGCCTGGAACGCCTCTCCCACCCACCTGGCAAACTCTTTCAAGACTGCGGTCAAGACTGCTTTCTTGCAGGAAGTTTCCCTGACTGACTCCAGTAGCTCCCATCACCGCCGCGCTGTGCTGCGCGTGCTCATGTGCCCTCTGGTGCTGCGCGGCTCTTGTCGCATCCGCTTCCACTCTCACCTACTCTCACGCACCTGGACACACGCTGGCACCCATCCAGAAGTCCTAGTTGAGTGTCTACTGTGTCAGAGACTTCTAGGGCTCTGCCCAGCACCCTGCATGTGCTGGGACTGAACTGGGCTGTGGCCACTTGTAGATTCCTGCCTGTGAGACCAGGCCAGAGGAGAGGCAGCACTGAGGGGCGAGCTGGGGAAGGCAGAGACGGCGGGAGAAGGGCCTCATGTGCACTTGGCCCTTCCCATTTACTGCTTCAGGTGACCTGTCCTTCTGCCTGCTGCTGCAAGGCACCAGCTCCTCACAGACAGCTCCTTGTGAGGCCGTGTCTCACAAGTCACTGTATGCATTTGTAATAAACAGCATGGACCACGCACACAGTGGTTGTTAGATAATATCTGTGGCATGCTTGGTTGTTACGATTTAAAAGCAGGCAGCATTTTAGAATCACACATTGAAAATTCACCTTGCCCATCTTCTCACCTTCAAGCAACTACACAAAGATGATTCACTTCGACCTTCAAGAAAGACGCTCCATCATTCATCAGCACTCCATCTCCACATGAGATGGAGACCCACAGACCTTCCTGAATGATCAGCATAGCCCAGTACGTGCAACCTTCTATTTCAACCAAAAGCAAGCATGCAGCATCATACTCTCACTTACTAAAAAATATGACACAAGTAATGCTTGATTGTTATAAATGTATACCACTCCACAATTTCCCTCAATGCATACTGCAAGCACAGATGGAAAGCACTTGGAATTGAACATTAAAGAAAACGTACGTGCCTTTGTAAAATGTGCCTTCAGAGAGATTGCACTTTAATAAAGAGATACAGGGTGAGTTTCAGTACAGATTCTATTGGTAATTGGAAACTTCACATTTGGCAAGGTTATGAACTACTTTTTCTTTTCTTTCTTTTTAGAAATATTTATTTATTTGGCTGCATCAAATCTTAGTTGCAGCATGTGGACTTCTCTAGTTGCAGCTCATGGGCTACTTTCTGGTTGGGGTGAGCAGGCTTAGTTGCTCTGAGGCATGTGGGATCCTGATTCCCCAATCAGAGATCAAACCCACATTCCCTGCATTCAAGGCAGATTCTTAACCACTGGACCATCAGAGAAATCCCTGCTCTTTATTTCTGTATGTATTAACTTCAGTTCAGTTCAGTCGTTCAGTCGTGTCCGACTCCTTGCGACCCCATGGACTGCGTGTGGCACACCAGGCTTCCCTGTCCATCACGAACTCCCAGAGCTTACTCAAACTTATGTCCATTGAGTCGGTGATGCCACAGAACCATCTCATCCTCTGTCGTCCCCTTTTCCTCCCGCCTTCAATCTTTCCCAGCATCAGGGTCTTTTCAAATCAGTCAGTTCTTCGTATCAGGTGGCCGAAGTTTGGAGTTTCAGTTTCAGCATCAGTTCTTCCAATGAACACTCAAGACTGATTTCCTTTAGGATGGACTGGTTGGATCTTCCTTGCTATCCAAGAGTCTTCTCCAACACCACAATTCAAAAACAGCAGTTTTCAGCACTCAGCTTTCTTTATAGCCCCCAACTCTCACATCCATACATGACCACTGGAAAAACCATAGCCTTGACTAGATGGAGCTTTGTTGGCAAAGTAATGTCTCTGCTTTTTAATATGCTGTCTAAGTTAGCCATAAATTTTCATCCAAGGAACAAGCATCTTTTAATTTCATAGCTGCAGTCACCATCTGCAGTGATTTTGAAGCCCAAGAAAATAAAGTCTCTCACTGTTCCATTGTTTCCCCATCTATTTGCCATGAAGCAATGAAATCAGATGCCATGATCTTAGTTTTCTGAATGTTGAGTTTTAAGCCAGCTTTTTCACTCTCTTCTTTCACTTTCATCAAGAAGCTCTGTAGTTTTTCTTCACTTTCTGCCATAAGAATGGTGTCATCTGCATATCTGAAGTTATTGACATTTCTCGCAGCAATCTTGATTCCAGCTTGTGCATCATCCAGCCCAGCGTTTCTCATGATGTACTCTACATGGAAGTTACATAAGCAGGGTAACAATATACAGCCTTGATGTACTCCTTTCCTGATTTGAAACCAATCTGTTGTTCCATGTTCACTTCTAAATAATAGCAGGAAGTATTAGCTAGCAAGTGGTAAATTCAGTTAACTTGGTATAATATTAAGAAAATTTGGGGGGGAAAACAGAATGCAAAGTACCATCTTCTTTGTAAACCTTTTCCTTGTCATCCTGGTGGTACTTAAAATCTCTTCCTGCTAATTTCTGTGACACTAGAGAACGTCCCTGTGTCTCCTTGTCCTTTACCTTAGATTCATTCAACAAACACAAAGATTATCTGTTACTGCTCACCACTGTCCCAGGTGTCGGCCACATATCAGCGAGCAAGGCAGAGATTTCTGCCTTCCGGGAACTCACATCCCAGTGAAGGAGGCACACCAGAGACAGATACGAGAGTGTGTCTCCTCTGTCCCAGGGTACTACAAGCGTCTTGAAGGTGGAAACTACACCTTAAAGAAACCAAAGAGGGAACAAAATAATAGAAAAACTTTGGAAAGTTGAGCTTCTACTACATGGGCTGCGTTCCTGGAACTTGCAGTTCAGCAGCTGAGGGGGCCTGGGCCCACAGCTGCAGCGCTCCCCACAGAACCCAGGCCTCCAGACCTGAGTTTCAGAGGCACTAGGCAGCCCACAACCTCCCTGGCTTGTAAGCTGCTCCCTTGCCCTAAAAGGGGACAGGAGGCTGGATTAACAGGTCAGAGGAAAGCAGCTTGGGAACGTGAATGTAAGCTGGTTCATTGACCTGTTCTTATCTAAAATCTTCCTGTGATTTACATGAAAATAATTAGGTTTGAGGTGAATATGTATAAGCTTGGAAGTCATTAAAAGGGTATTCACCCCCTCTGTAGGCACCAGGAATAAGAGGGGCCTTCCCTTACCTGGTGGTGCAGAGGTTAAAGCGTCTGCCTGCAATGTGGGAGACCTGGGTTCCATCTCTGGGTCAGGAAGATCCCCTGGAGAAGGAAATGGCAACTCACTCCAGCATTCCTGCCTGGAGAATCCCGTGGACGGATGAGCTTGGCGGGCTACAGTCCATGGGTCGCAAAGAGTCGGACACGACTGAGCGACTTCACTTTCACTTTCCCTTACCTACTCTACCTTTGTCAAATCTCCCTCTTCTGACCTCAAGATGGATGGCAACTCACAGCCCTGCGACAAAGATGGGGAGTGAAACAGGAGGGCAGGGTTGGGCTTTGCTTTACAAATAACCCCTTATGCTTTGTTAGAGGTCCTTTCATCCCTGAGCCCCTGAGCCCCAGGGAAGGGAAGAAGCAAATGGGTTGGGGAAGGTTGCCCTGTACAACACTCAGCTCCCGCAGACTTGCCAACTCATGAGTCTCCTCTTCCTAGAATGTATATGTTAGCCACTCAGCTGTGCCCAGTTCTTTGTGACTCCATGGGCTGTAGCTCACCAGGCTCCTCTGTCCTTGAAATTCTCCAGGCAAGGTTGCTGAATTGGGCTGCCATTCCCTTTTCCAGGGGATCTTCCTGACCCAGGGATTGAACTGGTGTCTCCTGCATTGCAGGCAAGTTCTTTACCATCTGAGCCATCAAGGCTGGGTGCATTCTCTTTGGGATTCCACCAGCCCTCTGGCTTCCCTGGTGGCTCAGAGGTTAAAGCATCTACCTCCAATGCAGGAGACCTGGGTTCGATCCCTGAGTCAGGGAAGATCCTCTGGAGAAGGAAATGGTAATCCACTCCAGTATTCTTGCCTGGAGAATCCCATGGACGTAGATGCCTGGTAGGCTACGTCCTCGGGGTTGCAAAGAGTCGGACACAACTGAGCGATTTCACTTTCGCTTTCACTTTTCCTACCTGTAGAAATCATCATGAATCTGCCATCACTGAAGCCCTTTCACTATCCAGGCAGACACTGTTCAAAAAGTTCTCAGAGGAGATCTTCTGCATGCACCACTCTTAGGATGGTGAACTCATCAGAGCCTTACTTCTCAAGTACTCACCAATTTCTGGAGGGTGTTCTTCTTGTTTTGTGAAATTTGAATGCTGAGTTTGTGGAAATTTGAATGCTAAGTATGTGGAAGTATTCTATCACAGAAAAGGGTGTCATAAGTTTCTCACCTGGAGATCACCAAGGGACTGGCAATCAAGGGCTGTTTAATCCTCTGACTTTCTCAATACTGTCCTCTATTTCCTGTAAACTCCAGCATCTGTTGCTGAAGATCTTAGGATCCAGTTTTCTAAATGTCCTCTTTTCTAGTTGACTGAAACCTCTGAGATCCAAGACATTGTGTTATATTATTTCATTTTCAATTATTTTTTCTCACCCTTTTCTGGATCCCAGGCTCAACTGGCAATGAGTTTGAGGCCTCAGATGGACTATCTTTTCTTTTAGACAGCATAAAATGTGGACTCTTCTCCGCTCGAGGCTTGTTCTGGAGAGAACTTGGGTCTGCTTGCCTGCTGAGCAGTAAAGCCAACTTACTGATACTGGATTGTGGGGAAGGAAAGCACAGAGAGCATTTATTACAGGGTACGAAGAAAGGAGGATGGGCAGCTCATGCTTGAAAGACCCAAACTCCCTTCTGCCTTTTGAGGGGCTTTTAAAGGCAACATTTGGGATGAGGGTTGTAGGGGGCATGAATTTCTTCTGATTGACTGGTGGTGAGGGGATGGGATGGTGTTCCAAGAATTTTAGTCATTAATCTTCTGGTTCCAACCAGTCTAGGGTTTATAAGCTGTGGTCACCATCCTCCACCTGGGTGAGGGTCTTAGTTTCTGCAGAACAACTCAAAGATATGTGTCAGATTATTATATATACTCCGGGAGGAGGAACTAGGTCTCTGTTTTGTCCCTGAACTACTGGGTTTTTGTTTTTTTGTTTTTTTGTTTTACTGCTTTTTCTTGGTTTTTGCACTCTCACTTCTGTACTTAGTAGCTGCTTATAACTTTGCCGACTAAGGTGCGTCTAGTCAAGGCTATGGCTTTTCCTGTGGTCCTGTATGGATGTGAGAGTTGGATTGTGAAGAAGGCTGAGCACCAAAGAATTGATGCTTTTGAACTGTGGTGTTGGAGGACTCTTGAGAGTCCCTTGGACTGCAAGGAGATCCAAGCAGGCCAGTCTGAAGGAGTTTAGCCCTGGGATTTGTTTGGAAGGAATGATGCTAAAGCTGAAACTCCAGTACTTTGGCCACCTCATGAGAAGTGTTGACTCATTGGAAAAGACTCTGATGCTGGGAGGGATTGGGGGCAGGAGGAGAAGGAGACAACCGAGGATGAGATGGCTGGATGGCATCATGGACTCGATGGACGTGAGTCTGAGTGAACTCCGGGAGATGGTGATGGACAGGGATTCATAGGGTCGCAAAGAGTCGGACACAACTGAGCAACTGAACTGAACTGAACTGAACTAAGTCTGCTTACTAGAGCTCAGGGAAAGCTGAAGAGACTGAAGCCTTTTCCTATAAATAGGAAATAGGGGACATAGAGGGACTTTTGTACCCAGAAAAGCTTGCAGGATCCTTCTTAGTTTCAAGCTTCCTCCAGAAATTTCTAGAGCAGAGTCCCTTCACAGAATATAGAACTCCAGCCATAAAGACTGCTGTCTCTAGCCATCTGCCACTCTCGCATTGCCTTCAGGAAAACCCTGTGTGGCCTCAGTTGGCATGTCTATATAATGGAGACAATACTGTAGTTTCTAATTTGTGGCTATGGTGGAAATTAAATGATATGATTCATGTGAAGCTCGTGGCCAGAGCATAAGTTCTGACATAAGTTCTCAAAGAATGTTCACTGTTTACTTTTATTTCTGCTACTTGCTCGAGTAGGGTTGACTTGGGGACATGCCACACATATTTGTTTCTGTGAAGCAAGGAGAAGCCAACAAAGGCTCTCAAGGTACTTGATGTTCCCTGAAAAATATTTTTGAATCTAACTTAGACAGTGCAAGACATAAATGGAACACAGAGCTATATGTGCCTTTTAAATGGACATCATCTAGTTTGCTGGTAGATCTTTATGCATTCTTTTACTGAGTTTTTTTAATTTCCTCTTTTAAATTCTAAAAGAGGTGGATGTACAAACTATATTTTGGAACTGACATATCTGAAGAAATCCCATCATAACAAAGCATTCATTTTCTTATTTTTAATACAGATGTTAATAAAGGAAATAGCACTTGGCACTTATGCAACTGTGCTTCCCATCTTCAAAAGGATTTGCAAGTATTAGCCAGTTATTCCAAGCATTGTTTCCATAAAATAGGGAAAGCATGGTCTCTACTCCAATAGTCAAAATAACAGAAACATCACTAAGTGAACCTCATGTTTGTTGTTCTTTTTGTTTGTTTGTAACAGGCAAGAAAGAGAGAAAGTTACTTCTGGCTTTGCATATATTCAAAACTCAAATTTTGATTATTTTTAACTATTGGTATCTCTACAAAAGAAATATCAGCCAAAGCGTGAGTCATAAAATTCTGGCTCTAGTGTCTTGCTCCTTTGTGTGTGGGACCGGAAGCAGGAGATGTTATGTTCTATTTGTTTTCACACAAAAAGCACCAAGCAAAACTCAACCAGAAGTGACCAATAGAACTTTCCAAGTCGTGGAACAACTCCATAATCTGTAGTCTTGATTACAGCAGCCACCAGCCAAACATGGCTTCTGAGCACCTAAAATGTGGCTGATGTGGCATTGAAGGACTGAATTTTTAATTTAGTTTCATATGAATTACCTTGAACTTAGATTTAAATAACCACATGTGGCTACCACATCAAACAGCATTGCTCTAACACCATGGAAACAACCTGAATATTCAGAAACAGGTAAATGTATAAAGAAAATGTGGTATGTCAGTCTCTCCATAAGCCTCTTATCCTTCTCCATCAGAAGACAGACAGACTGAAAACCGCAATCACAGAAAACTAATCAGTCTGATCACATGGACCACAGCCTTGTCTAACTCAGTGAAATTATGACCAATGCTGTGTAGGGCCACCAAAGACCGAAGGGTTATGGTGGAGAGTTCTGACAAAACATGGTCCACTGGAGAAGGGAATGGCAAACCACTTTAGTATTCTTGCCTTGAGAACACCATAATCAGTAAGAAGGGTCAAAAAGATAGGACACTGAAAGATGAACTCCCCAGGTTGGTAGGTGCCCAATATGCCACTGGAGATCAGGAGAAACAACTCCAAAAATAATGAAGAGACGGAGCCAAAGCAAAAACACCAGCTGTGGATGTGACTGGTGATGGAAGTAACGTTTGATGCTGTAAAGAGCAATATTGCGTAGGAACCTGGAATGTTAAGTCCATGAATCAAGGCAAATTGGAAGTAGTCAAACAGGATGAATGTTGACATTTTAGGAATCAGTGAACTAAGATGGACTGGAATGGGTGAATGTAACTCAGATGACCATTGTATCTACTACAGTGGACCGGAATCCCTTAGAGAAATGGAGTTGCTATCATAGTCAACAAAAGAGTCCAAAATGCAGCACTTGGATACAATCTCAAAAATTACAGGATGATCTCTGTATGTTTCCAAGGCAAAACATTCAGTATCACAGTAATCCAAGTCTATGCCCCAACCAGTAATGCTGAAGAAGCCAAAGTTGGATGGTTCTATGAAGACCTTCTAGAACTAACACCCCCAAAAGTGTTCTTTTCATTATAGAGGATTGGGATGCAAAAATAGAAAGTCAAGAAATACTTGGAGTAACAGGCAAATTTGGCCTTGGAGTACAGAATGAAGCAGAGCAGAAACTAATGGAGTTCTGCCAAGAGAACACACTGATTATAGCAAACACAAGAGAAGACTACACATGGACATCATCAGATGGTCAACGCCAAAGTCAGACTGATTATATTCTTTGCAGCCAAAGATAGAGAAGCTCTATACAGTCAGCAAAAACAAGACCAGCAGCTGACTGTGGCTCAGATCATGATCTCATTATTGCCAAATTCAGACTGAAATTGAAGAAAGTAAGGAAAACCACTAGACCATTCAGATATGACCTAAATCAAATTCCTGACAATTATACAGTCGAAGTGACAAACAGATTCAAGGGATTAGATCTGATAGAGTGCCTGAAGAACTATGGATGGAGATTTATGATATTGTACAGGAGGCAGGGATCAAGACCATCCCCAAGAAAAAGAAATGCAAAAAGGCAAATGGTTGTCTGAGAAGGCCTTACAAATAGCTGAGAAAAGAAAAGAAGTGAAAGGCAAAGGAGAAAAGAAAATATATACCATTTAAATGCAGAGTTCCAAAGGAGAGCAAGGAGAGACAGAACACCTTCCTTAGTGATAAATGCAAAGAAATAGAGAGAAACAATAAAATGGGAAAAACCGGAGATCTCCTCAAGAAAATTAGAGATGCCAAGGGAACATTTAATGCAAAGATGGGCTCGATAAAGGACAGGAATGGTATGGACCTAACAGAAGCAGAAGATATTAAGAAAAGGTGACAAGAATACTCGGAAGAACTATACAAAAAAGATCTTCACGACCCAGATAAGCATGATGGTATGATCCCTCAACTAGAACCAGACATCCTGGAGTGTGAAGTCAAGTGGGCCTTTAAGATGGATCACTACTAACAGAGCTAGTGGAGGTGATGGAATTCCAGTTGAGCTATTTCAAACCCTGAAAGATGATGCTGTGAAAGTGCTGCACTCAATATGCCAGCAAATGTGGAAAACTCAGCAGTGGCCATAGGACTGGAAAAGATCAGCTTTCAGTCCAATCTCAAAGAAAGGCAATGCCAAAGAATGCTCAAGCTACCGCACAATTGCACTCATCTCACATGCTAGTAAAGTAATGTTCAAAACTCTTCAAGCCAGGCTTCTATAATATGGGAACCATGAACTTCCAGATGTTCAAGCTGGATTTAGAAAAGGCAGAGGAACCAGAGGTCAAATTGCCAACATCCATTGGATCACAACAAAGCAAGAGAGTTCCAGAAAAACATCTACTTCTGCTTTATTGACTGTGCCAAAGCCTTTGACTATGTGGATCACAACAAACTGTGGAATATTCTCAAAGAGATGGGAATACCAGGCCACCTGACCTACCCCTTGAGAAATCTGTATGCAAGTCAGGAAGCAACAGTTAGAACTGGACATGGAACAACAGACTGGTTCCAAATTGGGAAAGGAGTGTGTCAAGGCTGCATATTGTCACCTTGCTTATTGAACTTATATGCAGAGTACATCATGAGAAACACTGGGCTGGAGGAAGCACAAGCTGGAATCAAGATTGTAGGGAGAAATGTCAATAACCTCAGATATGCAGATGACACCACCCTTATAGCAGAAAACAAAGAACTAAACAGTCTTTTGAGGAAAGTGAAAGAAGAGAGTGAAAAGGCTGGCTTAAAACTCAACATTCAGAAAACTAAGATCATGGCATCTAGTCTTATCACTTCGTGGCAAATAAATGGGGAAACAATGGAAACAGTGACAGATTTCATTTTCTTGGGCTCTAAAATCACTGCAGATGGTGGGTGCAGCCATGAAATTAAAAGATGCTTGCTCCTTGGAAGAAAATTTATGACTAACCTAGACAGCATATTAAAAAGCAGAGAAAGTACTTTGCCAACAGAGCTCCATCTAGTCAAAGCTACTGTTTTTCCAGTAGTCACATATGGATATGAAAACTAGACTATGAAGAAAGCTGAGCACTGAAGAATTGATGCTTTTGAACTGGGGTGTTGGAAAAGACTCTTGAGAGTCCCTTGGACAGCAAGGAGATCCAACCAGTTCACCCTAAAGGAAATCATTCCTGAATATTCATTGGAAGAACTGATGCTGAAGCTGAAACTCCAATACTTTGGCCACCTGATGCGAAGAACTCACTCATTGGAAAAGACCCTGATGCAGGGAAAAACTGAAGGCAGGAGGATAAGGGGACAACAGAGGGTTAGATGGTTCTATGGCATCACAACTTGATGGACATGAGTTTGAATAAGCTCCGGGAGTCAGTTATGGACAGGGAGGCCTGGCGTGCTGCAGTCGTGGGTTCACAAAGAGTCAGATACAACTGAGCGACAGAACTGAATTGAACTGAACTGAACTGATGTATGCAAAATGGAAATTACCCATAAAAATAATAAAATAATACCACTTGCAGTAACATAGGTAGACCTAGAGATTAGCATCTAAGTCAGACAAAGAACAAACACCATGTACCCCTTTTATGTGGAATCTAAAATGTGACACAAACGCACTATCTATTAAACAGAAAGAGACTCACAGACGTAGAGGACAGAGCTGAAGCTGCCAAGAGGGGGAGAGCGAGAAAGGATGGACTGGGAATGTGGTACCAGCAGATGCAAAGTATTATATTTAGAATTTATAAACAGCAAGGTCCTACTACATGCCACAGGAAACTATATTCAATGTCCTGTGATAAACCTTAATGAAAAGAATATTTTAAAAGAATATGTATATACATGCATAACTGCATCACTTTCTTGTACAGCAGAAACTAACACAACATTGTAAATCAACTATATATCAATTTTAAAAAAGGAAGTCCTCTATACATACCAAGGGGTTGTAGCTACAAGGAAAGGATTTGTCTGTCCCTGTTTTCAACTTTATTTTTAAAATGAGTTCTATCGCTTCTTGGCCTTTTGGCTAAGATCAAGTGTAAAATGAGCACTACATCTTTAAAATACACATCTCTGGCCTCTCTGAAAAGGCCCTGGAAAAGTCAGGCTTGAAAAGTCCTGGACCCCTAAAGAGGAGTCCATGCTCTGTTCAAAGTCTCACCTCCACATGCAGGGAGTGTATTTACTGACAAGCATTCTCAGAGTCTGGCTAGTAACCTTCAGAGAACATTCCCTTTTTTCAGGCTCTTCCATAACTCTATTGCTTTTTTAAACTCTAAACTGTGGCTGTAAATTAATAGCTTTCCTGACAAAGGAGCCTGCCAGAGCCAACTACTGATTTTCCATTCATTACCAATTTGTTGTTAAACTGTACTTGTGAGTATGAAATACAGAGGATGGCTCAGTGAAAAAGAGCCGAAATAGGGATCTTGCCCTGGAGAGATTGATTGGACAGAAACAAAACAAAACACAATCTTTGTGCCTCTTGGAAAGGAAACAATCACAAGCAATTTGGGCCACCTCCAGAATGCAGAACTTCTTGTACCAGAGATGCAATTCTGTGGGGCAGAGGTCGGAAGGTTGGGAGCCCCCAGGAAAGGGGACACGATGGGTGGGCAACATCCCCTTCCAGCAACATCATCACAACCAAAGAGGCAAACTGACGCCTGCTGCCAGGTCAGCAGAAATCGAGGTGGCAGTCCTGACTCCCACTTCCTGAGATGGCAAAGTTTGCCAGCTTGGGAGCCAGGAATGAGATGTCACTCCCTGTGTCACTTGGGGAGTGCAGGCAGGTAACGCTATAATTCCTTCTTAAAGCAAGAGAATGAGGCAGCATGCTTTGTGGCCTTGTCTTGAAGTCATACATGCTGCACCTGCTGTGTTCCATCAGGTAGGCAGGCAGCCCTAATTCACAGGAGGAGAGCCCACAGCAGGGTGAGACCCATTGTGGAACCACAACACTACTGCAACGGAAAATGTATTTTTAAAATAAAAGCACCATTGGTGACAACTTGAAAGTTTAATGAGATGCCAGCTTTAATACTTCAGATGTGTAAAAATTAAAAAGAATAATGGCCTGATGGGGAAGAGAAGAGATTGGGGAGGGAGGGTCTTTTCCCTCAAGGTGATAAATTAGTACAGTCCACCTGGAGAACAAGGCAGACCCCAAATCTGTGTGTGTATAGTTTCAGTCTTGCTGCTCGTCCATCCCCAGCTATTTGTCCTAGAGAAGGACTCGGCCTGTGCACAGAGAGGTATAAACAAGAGTGTTTCTGCCACTTTTTGTCTTTGTAATAGTGACAGATTAGAAGTAAGTTGTCCCCTCATAGGTGACTGGTTGAAAGCTATGGTACTGTGTGGAGTGTACATGTCTAAATACACTGCAGATCTTACTGATGCTAGATGGTGGTATTTTATGGTATATGAATCATATCTCCATAAAACTTTAAAAAAACTGGTGAATCGACAGAACTATATACAATGCAGCTCTAAAAAAATTATTGAAGATGATGAAGAAGCTTTCTGAAACCTTGTAAGTGGAAAGATGAAACAGAGAGTGGTATGTTTACTATACTTCCTTTGATGCAAAAAGGCAGAAAATAACAATATGCATTCATATTCGTTTATACCTGCATGAGGAAATGCTGTAAGGATTTGTCAGAGACAAAGTGAAGTCGAGGCAGATAGCACAGAGACAGAGAGGGATGGGCTATAAAAAGGCCTCTTGACATATTATACACGTGTTATATTATTTTAACTTTGAACTAAGTGTATGTATGACCTAATGAGAAACACAAAAAAACAATGAAATGTCATGAAATTCCTGCAAGTTCTGACTCAGATATTAGCTCTACAGACTTAGAAATACCATGATGCTTTTCTAATTTACAGTTTTTTCTTCTGTAAAGTGGATTCACTGGTCTTTGACATCTGGGCTGCCACTACAAGTGTTTCCTTCCTACATACACCTGGCAGAATCTTGACTTGAGTGTCCCTCCAACCACACGCCACCTGCTACCTGGATCACAGGTCTGGTCTAAGAAACAAAGAAGCCCAAACCACTTTATCCACAGAACAAACTTACCATGTGACTGTGGGGCAGAGGGACCTTGATGACTAAGAGCAAGAGCTCGTCTGGTCCTACAGATAAAATCAGTAAAAACATAAATGGGAGGAAACACAAATTTGCAACAGCAGGAGGTGGCTAGAACAGGACGGGAACCAGGCCATCTGGGGTATTAGAGTGACAAGGCAGAGACATCTCAGATTCAGGGTTGACTGTAGAGCCCAAGAGGGTACCAAAGCTGCAGAGACCCCCAAGGCCTTCCCTGAAGCCAGTGCTTCCCCTTTCTGCACATCACGTGCATTCCCCATACCACTCTGCCCAGCAGCACCTACAGAATCCAGGCTGAGCTACCAGAAGGCTCCTGTTCACAGTAGATGAGTAGCCAAGTGACCTGCTGATCTTATCTGCTGGCACTCTTTCTTTAAATTTATTAATTTATTTTAACTGGAGGCTAAGTACTTTATAATACAGTGGTTGTTTAAGTGCATCAGCACCATGATAGCAGAGCCCTTCGCACCGACATGGAAGGAAGCAGGGACCTGAGAGGGAAGGGGAAATGGGTATGGGGGAGGCTTGGGGGCACCCCAAGAGAGCAGCTGAGAACAAGAAGGCCCCAGTGCTCCAAGAGGAGCTGGGAGTGTGGCGAAAATCTGCCTGATTGACATTTAATACTTGGAAGGCTGAATTTTGTTTTCCAGAAGGCTCATTGAGCTTATGGGAATCAGAAGGAGAAGGTGCAGGGTTTTCTACCAAATTTTCTACCAAGCCTGTGACATCAGACAAGCTGGTTCATGGTCCAGGGGGCTTCCTGTCACAAACACTCTGGATGCCTGCCTTCAGCCACAGGTAACTGGCAGCTATGTCCACCCCTGGATGCCAGTCGGAGTCACCCAAGGGGCTCATCAGCTTCCCAAGCCTCATCCCTGGGGATACAAGGGACAACCCAGCAGGTCTCAGGGGGCCCAGAATGTGTGTTCCCAATAAGCACCCTGGAGGCTCTGGTGCAGCAGGGTGCAAGCTGGCATTTGGAAGAGACTCAGATAAATCATCTAAAAATGGTTCCTTTCAAGGTTTCGTTTTCTCTAGAATTTGCCCTGCTCCATGGAGAGATCAATTATAATAATCTCTTCTATTTCTTTCAAGAAAGAAAAGGACTTGGTCCCGCCACCTTTGTTTGTCTGGGTGCCCTTTCTCATTGGGTTCTGTGTTTCATCCCAGCCCTACAAGAGGACACAGGGCCCTTTAGCGCTCTGCATGGGAGCCCTGCGGTCACCCAGAGCAGGCTCAGACACACTGCAGGTAGCCCCAGTACATCAGTGCCATTACTGGAAAGGACCTTTCCTCCTCCAAGGGAGCTTGTCGCTGCCTCTGGCATCCAGACGATCTTCCACGACCAGGAGATTGAAGCCTGCATCTTTTGTGGCCCAGCCCTGGGCACAGCGCCATATTTTCCTGAGCCCTGTTTTCCAGTCATTGTATGAGATAAATTTTTAGATAGATTTCAGTTAATTCTGAAATGATGTGCTGATGCTGTGCTTAGTCGCTCTTTGTGACCCCATGGACTGTAGCCCACTAGGCTCTTCTGCCCATGGGATTCTCCAGGCAAGAATACTGGAGTGGGTTGCCGTGCTCTCCTCCAGGTGGGCACTGCAGGTGGATTCTTTACCAGCTGAGATACCACAAAGTCTTCTGAAACTATTAGTTCAGTAACTTAGTTGTGTCTGACTCTGTGACCCCATGGACTGTAGCACGCCAGGCTTCCCTGTCCATCACCAACTCCTGGAGCTTGCTCAAACTCCTGTCTGTTGAGTCGGTGATGCCATCCAAACATCTCATCCTCTGTCACCCCCTTCTCCTCCTGCCTTCAATCTTTCCCAGCATAAATCTTTTTCAGCATATCTGAAACTATAATGACTATCATTTTTCAAGTACCTACCATGTTCATGGGAGCCCTGCGGTCACCCAGAGCAGGCTCAGACACACTGCAGGTAGCCCCAGTACATCAGTGCCATTACTGGAAAGGACCTTTCCTCCTCCAAGGGAGCTTGTCGCTGCCTCTGGCATCCAGACGATCTTCCACGACCAGGAGATTGAAGCCTGCATCTTTTGTGGCCCAGCCCTGGGCACAGCGCCATATTTTCCTGAGCCCTGTTTTCCAGTCATTGTATGAGATAAATTTTTAGATAGATTTCAGTTAATTCTGAAATGATGTGCTGATGCTGTGCTTAGTCGCTCTTTGTGACCCCATGGACTGTAGCCCACTAGGCTCTTCTGCCCATGGGATTCTCCAGGCAAGAATACTGGAGTGGGTTGCCGTGCTCTCCTCCAGGTGGGCACTGCAGGTGGATTCTTTACCAGCTGAGATACCACAAAGTCTTCTGAAACTATTAGTTCAGTAACTTAGTTGTGTCTGACTCTGTGACCCCATGGACTGTAGCACGCCAGGCTTCCCTGTCCATCACCAACTCCTGGAGCTTGCTCAAACTCCTGTCTGTTGAGTCGGTGATGCCATCCAAACATCTCATCCTCTGTCACCCCCTTCTCCTCCTGCCTTCAATCTTTCCCAGCATAAATCTTTTTCAGCATATCTGAAACTATAATGACTATCATTTTTCAAGTACCTACCATGTTCAAGGCACATGAGGGATCTCTCTCTGTGTGTGAATATATTTATACGTAGGTGAGTTACACAGTGTGTATGCACATCCATGCAT
This sequence comes from Madoqua kirkii, assembly GCA_006408675.1. NCBI lineage: Eukaryota > Metazoa > Chordata > Mammalia > Artiodactyla > Bovidae > Madoqua > Madoqua kirkii. Next base: position 52,712 of record SJYC01148840.1, on the reverse strand, counting down.
GCATCACATATGTGCTGTGTATATATGCCATACTTGGCTATATGCATACATATAGATACACACACTTGTGTCTGTAAGTTGTTTTTCAGTCACTAAGTTGAGTCTGACTCTTTTGTGACCCCATGAACTGCAGTATGCCAGGCTCCTCTGTCCTTCACAGTCTCCTGAAATTTGTTTAAATTCATGTCCATTGAATCTGTGCTGCCACCTATCCATCTCATCCTCTGCTGCCCCTTCTCCTTTTTCTTTCAATCTTTCCCAGTATCATACATGTTATATATATATATATATATATATACATATATATATGCATATATGTTGAAATAAAATTCATATTTTATGAAAAGACAAGAAAAATTTAAACATAAAAATCTTTTTTACACTTAGGTCTCCTCTCTCCCCACACTGTGTATGTGTGTCTGCATCAGACATCCACCAAACCTCCCCTGTGGACAGAAATACCTGCTCACCCATTAGGAGCAACATTCTCCCAGCATCCACAAGACAACCCCTTAAAGATAGCATTCCTTCTTGATCTCATAAGGGGCCACTATGACTCTTAGATCTGGATTGTGTAAACTGTCAATAATATATCGTTTGATGTCCAGCCTTCTGTCTCAAAAAACTGACATAACTGTGCCTGGACTGCTAACAGATGAAATAATTCTTGGGGCTTTCTGAGACGCTTTCCCATTTTTAAGCCTCAAATATGGCTCAAATAAAGTTTTCCATTTCTTTCTTAGATCAATTGACATATACCTATGAATGTATATATAAGCCTATTTATTTCTCATCCTTACAGTAGGCCCAGAGTTGTCATCATTCCTGTTTTCTGGCTCAGAAAGTGAAGCTCCAAGCTTGCAGTGCTCATGAGACAAGTCTCACAGCTGGTAAACACTGAGTCCAAAGTGAGTTCACAGTCCAGGCTCTTTCTCCACTCCGCCTGAGCCCTGCACTGGCTGCTCCAATGGCCTGAGACTGGAGCACAGCCTGGAGTCAGCAGCCCCCTAAACTGCCCCAGCAGGGGGGAGAGCCAGCAAGGAAGCTGCCCAGAGGCTGCTGGCTGGCTGGGCTGCCAGCTGCCCCTCCCCTGTGCTTCCTCCTGTCAGCTTCGCCCTCTCCCTTCGGGCCCTCCGTTCCCACTCTCTCATCCACTTTCCACTCCTGGCTTGGCAGGACGAGAAGAGCATGAAGCTCTTGTTTCCCATCTTGAACAGACCCCCACGCTCTCTGAGGCTGAGCTCCTGGTTTGTTCAGAGTCACCTGCTTGATAACTTCCCTTCCTTCCAGGCTCCCTTGCACTGTCCTCCTTTCACAGCTGGGTGCAACCTCGGGGCTCCTTACAAAGCCCCATCACCTGCACCTCACTGTCTCAGGAGCTCCCAGGCTCAGCCTCTCAGACACACACTCTGCACCCCACCCCCCAGTCTCTCACAGCTGGTTTAAGACTGTTCTGTCCTCCCGGGTCCCTCAAGGAGGCAGCACAGGACCCCTCCCTTGTGCTCACCTGGTCTCTACCTTCCCTACCCGTCTCTCATTGCACAGGAAAAGCTGAGCTGTGCCTCTAGCCTGTTTGATAGCAGCAGTCCCCAGGATAGTGCTGGCACTTTCCACCAGAAACCTCTTCCCACCCAAACCTTCTCCAGGTAGACCTAGAATCTAAATGGAAGCAGCAATCTTGCTAGAGATCTGTAAGTTCAGTGCAATCTCCTGTATCTGATTGGGAAAGATCAGAATCTGATTACATACTGAGTGGGTGAAGATGTGGGAACAGTCCCTCATACATAGCTGGTGAGATTCCAAATTGGCTATCCTTCCAAGGAGAGCAATTTGATAGGATCTATCAAAATGTCAGGTGTGAATACCCTTTGAACCAGTGATTCTACTTGTAGATATTCAGCAGTGCATTCCTTTCTGATAGCTTCTGTAACAGATGACAACAACCATGGTGTTGAAAATACCATAGATGTATCATCTCACAGCTCTGTAGCTCAGAGAGTCTGAAGGCTCCACTGATTTCTCTGCTCCAGGTCCTGCAAGGCTGAAATCAGGGGGTGACAGCCTGGCCTCTTACACAGAGGTTCTCAAGGAGAACGGCACCAGGCTCACTCAGGCAGAATTCAGTTGGCAGAATTCAGTTCCATGCAGCTGTGGTGCTGAAATCCCTGTGTCCTTGCTGGCTGTGGGCCAGGGCGCATTCTCAGCCTCTAGAGGCTGCCCACATTCCTTGGCTCATAGTCCCCACCACCTTCCAAGCCAGCAGTAGTGGGCTGAGTCCTTGTCATGATTCACATCTCTCTGGCATCTCCTCATCTCTTCCACCTCCAGTTGGAAAAACGTCTCTGCTTTTAAGTCCTGATATGATTCAACTGTGCACCCAGGGAATCCAGAACAATCTCCTTTTCTTAAGGTCCAGACTGTAATTCCATCTGAAAGGCCCTATGCCATGTAAAGCAATATCCTCACAAGTATGAGAGATTAGAGCATGAACATTTGGGGATTGAACATAGACAGTCTGCCTGCCACAGCCTCGCTTGTGCCAAATGGTGTATCAACCAGAACATCCCTTGTAATAACAAAGTAACGGCAACGACTTAAATGTGAATAAGCAGGTGGTAGTTTATATATTAAGGTTTATACAGTGGAATATACTATGCAGTTGTTAAAAAGAAAATGGATTGATATGGAAAGATCACATTTTTGTATTTGGTGCAAGGACCAAATACAGGTCAGGACCTCAAGGTGAAGGGCAAGCAGTCGGAGGGGGTGGAGCAGGAGGCAGCCTGCTTTCGACCTGCTCTACCCTTGCTGCCTGAGTTTGGGAAGATCATCTTTCTGTGTCTTAATCTCTTAACCTGTTTACTTCTAATCTCCATCTCTCTGGCCTCACGTCCTCCTCTGTAAGAGGGTGCTCTAGGGCTGTTGGAAGGCTTAGATGAATGAATGTGTGCAAAGGGCCTGGCACAGAGTAGAAGATGCCATGTATGTGTTTGTACTATGACCTGTTCAAATAAATAAATGAAGCGTGAGGGTGGGCGGGAGACAGGGCTACACCCAGCAGCTTCCCTATGAATTTTGGGCCCCCCTGATGATGTGCCATCTCAGGGGGAGGCTCCAAGACAGAGGTGACTCGCTGAAGTCACCAGGGGACACAGTAGTGTGGTTTGTGGTGGGCTGGACCAGTAGAGTCTCTTGGTTTTAGATCTTGTGGCTCACCCCCAGCCCTCTGTCAGTAGCACAAACAGGCACCCAGGAAGCAGCGAGCCTCTGCGCTGTCACGTCTCACCCGCCAGGGCTTACCTGGGATTTCAGTAACTGTAACAACAACTGTTAGCAGAGGACACGCCAACCTGAAGCCTCTCTCCTGCTCCTCCTCATGCATTCCTCTGAATGGCTCCAGGTCTCAGGATGTGCGGGCCAGACCTACATGAAGGAACCTTTCACCTCACTCTGTCTTGCTTTTCAGCCACACACAGTGGTTGTGGATCCTCAGGAAGATCCACATAGCCTGAGCCTGAGTCTCTCGGGTTCTGCACAATTTTCTGAAGCTCTGAGAAATGGCCTCAAGGAAATACAAAACCCTTTTTAGAAACAGTTATAACTGACTGCCAAGGAAAGGTCTGGGCCTTGATCCTTTAAGGGGGAAATCCAGACATTCTCGTGATGAATCAAAAGAGAAGTAAGGGAAATGGAAATAAAGAATCAGTACTGTCTTTATACTTGGAGCAGACTCTTTAATCTTGGCAACTCTTCAGCCCTAGTTCTACGGAAGGAAAAAAAAAATATCGTGCTGAACATTTTCTTCTCCTTTACTCCCTTTCTCCTGATTTCTCATTTTTGTCTTCTAAAGATCAAACACAGGGCTTCCCAGGTGGCACTAGTGGTAAAAAAACAAAAAAACAAAAACCACCTGCCAATGCAGGAGACATAAGGGATTCCTAGGTCAGGGAGATCCCCTGGAGTAAAGCATGGTAACTCACTCTAGTATTCTTGCCTGGGGAATACCATGGACAGAGGAGCCTGGTGGGCAACAGTCCATAGGATCACAAAGAGCCAGAGACGTGCTAAAAATTTTCTTCTCCTTTTCTCTCTGATTTCTTATTTTTTCATCTAAAGGTCAAACATATAATCTTAGTCTTCTCAAGAAATATTAATATCTGCCTTCTCCTCAGAAACTGACATGACTTTGCCGAAAATGAGGCCACCTAGTGAAAGTGGGAAGACCTCAGCTGGCAAGCATCCTGGTGACCAGCCCATCAGGGACATCCACCCTCTGAGGCCCTGGGACAGTTTGCACAAAAGCAGACCCTGTCACCAAGTATGCAAGACCCTTCTCCGTAGTTTCCTCTCTTTTGACTACACATTTTACTTCATCCTATGGCAGATTATTTATCTGGAGTGGATGCAGAGAAGTGAGGCAGATTGGGCACGTTGGAGGGCCCTGAGATTGTGAGAGGACATGCCCCAGAGCACACTTTCCAGCCAGGCAACAGAAGACATAAGTCACTTTTAAAAAATCTTACTGAAGCACAGGTACAGTTGTGGATATTTGTGAAAGCGGGGCTTTGGTCACACTGCTGGTGTGTGGCAACAATCCAGCAGGAGGTGCCCATACCCTGGAGACACATAGCATCCCAGCAGAATGGGGGCTCAGTTTCTTCACGGGGCGTGAGCTCCTCTTTGGCAAAACCAGCTTGATAGAGCAAAGAAAGGACCTGGATTTTGCCCGTTTCTCGTCGTTTTGCAGTTACCAAATAGGACCTATCCCGGCACTTGCCCAGGTCAAGGGCTCCACCACATGCCCGCCACTGGGGTGTCAAGTGCCTCAGAAAAACTCCATCCCAAATGGGTGAACACAACCTCCCCAAACTCACAGACCTCACCAGCAGTGAGAGGCACTGCTTCCATCTGAATGATGAGCAGTGGCCAATGCTAATTTTTGTCCCATTTCCAAGGTTTGCCCAACATGAGTAAGTCACAGCTTTTCTGCTGAGGCTTTTTAAAAAACTTATTTATTTTTATTTATTTATTTTTTGGCTGTGCTAGGTCTTCATTGCTTTGCAAGGGCTTTCTCTAGTTGAGGAGAATAAGGGCTACTCTTCACTGTGGGTGAGCATGCAATGGTTTCTCCTGTTGCAGAGCCTGGACTCTAGGCAAGTAGGCTTTAATAGTTGCAGCTCATGGGCTTAACTGCTTCGCGGCACATGGGATCTTCCCGGATCAGGGGTCTAACCTGTATCCTGCGTGTTGGCAGTCAGATTCTTATCCACTGTGCCTCCTGGGAAGTCCCTCTGCTGAGGTTTTGAGTTATTTTCTCTGGAAGCCCTGTTCTGTATGCTGGATGGAAGGTGCTAGTAGATGGGTCTGGGGAGCGCCTCCGGGGATGCAGAGAGCTGAAGGGTGAGGCAGAAACCCCCAGAGATCCCTGCTCTTCTGCTCAATGGCCAAACAGAACTCCTGGCTGAGAGATATGTCCAGAGGGCAATACTACTTTTGTTTCTATGTCTCACAGCCAGTGAGATGAAGTTTATGATGAAGAATATAGACTGGCCAGAGAGTTTTTCAGGGTGCATTTATTTAGAATCAGACTACCTGTGTTTGAATCCCTGCTTGCATGTTTGCTAACTCTGTGGGCTTTAGCACTTAATGGACACAAATTCTTCAGACTTCATAGCCAGTGCTAAAAGTATCCCCGTTGTACTAACTGAACAATGAAAGCTTAGGAAAGATAGATGACTGGCTCGGGGTCACAAAGTTAGTAAAGGACTGGACCTCAGGCAATTTGATTCTAAAAAGAATGTAACCAGAATGGGTCCTGGAATAGTTAAAGTTACAGACATCCCTGTCTCAGTTCCCCAGGCTGCCATAACCAAATGCCACAATAAGGGGGCTTAAACAATAGAAATTTATTGCTCTGGAGACTGCAAGTCCAAGGTCAGGGTGTCAGCAGGACAGGCCCTCCCAAGGCCTCTATCCTGGATATGCACACGGCTGCCACCTGGCTGTTTCCTCACACAACCTTTCCTCTGCAGCATGCTTCTCTGATGACTTTTTGTATATTTAAATTTCCTCTTCTTAGATCTTCAAGACCCAGATAATCATGATGATGTGATCACTCATTTAGAGCCAGACATCTTGGAATGTGAAGTCAAGTGGGCCTTAGAAAGTATCACTACGAACAAAGCTACTGAAGGTGATGGAATTCCAGTAGAGCTGTTTCGAATTCTGAAAGATGATGCTGTGAAAGTACTGCCAGCAAATTTGGAAAACTCAGCAGTGGCCACAGGACTGGAAAAGGTCCGTGTTCATTCCAATCCCAAAGAAAGGCAATGCCAAAGAATGCTCAAATTACCACACAATTGCACTCATCTCACATGCTAGTAAAGTAATGCTCAAAATTCTCCAAGCCAGGCAAGCTGGTTTTAGAAAAGGCAGAAGAACCAGAAATCAAATTGCCAACATTCACTGGATCATGAGAAAAGCAAGAGAGTTCCAGAAAAACATCTATTTCTGCTTTATTGACTATGCCAAAGCCTTTGACTGTGTGGATCACAATAAACTGTGGGAAATTCTGAAAGGGTTGGGAATACCAGACCACCTAACCTGCCTCTTGAGAAATCTGTATGCAGGTCAGGAAGCAACTGTTAGAACTGGACATGGAACAACAGACTGGTTCCAAATAGGAAAAGGAGTACGTCAAGGCTGTATATTGTCACTCTGCTTATTTAACTTCTATGAAAAGTACATCATGAGAAACGCTGGACTGGAAGAAACACAAGCTGGAATCAAGATTGCTGGGAGAACTATCAGTAACCTCAGATATGGAGATGACACCACCCTTATGGCAGAAAGTGAAGAGGAGCTAAAGGGCCTCTTGATGAAGGTGAAAGAGGAGAGTGAAAAAGTTGGCTTAAAGCTCCACATTCAGAAAATGAAGATCATGGCATCTGGTCCCATCACTTCATGGGAAGTAGATGGGGAAACAGTGGAAACAGTGTCAGACTTTATTTTGGGGGGCTCCAAAATCACTGCAGATGGTGACTGCAGCCATGAAATTAAAAGACGCTTACTCCTTGGAAGAAAAGTTATGACCAACTTATATAGCATATTCAAAAGCAGAGACATTACTTTGCCGACTAAGGTCTGTCTAGTCAAGGCTATGGTTTTTCCTGTGGTCATGTATGGATATGAGAGTTGGATTGTGAAGAAGGCTGAGTGCCGAAGAATTGATGCTTTTGAACTGGGGTGTTGGAGAAGACTCTTGAGAGTCCCTTGGACTGCAAGGAAATTCAACCATTCCATTCTGAAGGAGATCAACCCTGGGATTTGTTTGGAAGGAATGATGCTAAAGCTGAAACTCCAGTACTTTGGCCACCTCATGCGAAGAGTTGACTCATTGGAAAAGACTCTGATACTGGGAGGGATTGGGGGCAGGAGGAGAAGGGGATGACCCAGGATGAGATGGCTGGATGGCATCACGGACTCAATGGATGTGAGTCTGAGTGAACTCCAAGAGATGGTAATGAACAGGGAGGCCTGGCATGCTGTGATTCCTGAGGTCGCAAAGAGTTGGACACGACTGAGCGACTGAACTGAACTGAACTGAAAAAGGACACCAGTCAGATTGGACTACGATCCACCCTAATTGACCTCATTTTAACTTAATCATCTCTTTATTTTTCTCTTTAATTTTTTTATTTTATTTTATTTTTACTTCACAATACTGTATTGTTTTGCCATACATCAACATGAATCCGCCACAGGTGTACAAAAGTTCCCACTCCTGAACCCCCCTCCCACCTCCTTCCCCATACCATCCCTCTGGGTTATCCAGAACAGTGTCTCCAAATAGAGTCCCATCCTGAGACACTGGGGGTTAAGGCTTCAACATGAACTTTGGAAAGACATAGCAAAACACCCCCATTTCTCAGATGAGAAAACCAAGGCTCAGATCAGTTAGAACACATGGAGAGCAGTGGTAGGACGAGTATTTGGACACAGGCAGAGCAGTTCCAGGGTCCCACTGTTAACTCCACACCAACTTCTTGTGCTGGGTCAGGCCATTCCTTTCCGTCTTTGATGCTATGGCACTGGATGTTAGAAGAAAGGGATGTTGGAATTAAGAGGGTTGGGTATTGGTACTCTATGCGAAAGGCAAAAAGAAAAAGATGCCTCAAGAAAGTAGATTTTTGATCTAAGTTCTTACAATGAAGTCTACAGATAGAAAAGAGGGTTCTAGAAAGCAAGCCCTTTGGGTCAGCTTCCTTCAAGTAGCCCAAGTATCTAGACCCTAAAACCTGGTTCTATTAAGAGCTCAGGCCAGACTCTGACAGAGTGTTTCCAGGGCCCTCCCAAGCTGCTTGAGCACTTGGTGAGGAAGATGCATAAGGCTGATGATGATGTGACCTGAGATGACGGTGCCCCACATGCAGCAGGCTGTTGACTGCAGTGAGCTCTGCGAGCCCATCTCCCAGGCCCTCTTCCTGTGCAGCAGGAGGTGCTGGGAGGGCGGTGGTGCCCAGTCTGTGAGGAAGTGACTTCAGGCTGCAGCCTCGAACCTTGATCTGAATCACAGTCCCCCTGGGTACAAGGAGCTGGAAGGATGATTCTCCTGCTTCAAGGTGCTGCAGGCAGGGTCAAATCTGCTGAGAATCTTGAAATTCCAGATGGCTTTCTTTCTTCTCTCCAGTGGTTTGCAAAAGCTGTGAGTTCAAAAAGAAACAAACTCAAGCTCTGAGAGTGAGAGGGGGCATGGTCCATGAGAGGGGGAGGTGTGAGGGCATTGATGGAAGTTTCCCAACAAGGACCAGGGTGGCACAGGTGGTGTCCTGCTTTTCCTGCTTCTGTGGGGACAGCAAGGTGGCCCTGGCCCAGAGCTCAGCTTACCCTGGTTTCCTGTTTCAGGATCTCAGGGGGATAAAACAAGATGTTGGTCCATGAGAGAGAAAGAGGAGCCCCAGGAAACCTGTCTGCAAGGGCTGTGAGTGATGATGGGATTTTCCTGTGCCCCAGGCAGAACAGGAGGCTTCCTGCCAGGGTTCTGGGTGGAGCAGGTTCTCCAGTCAATTGCCCTGTGGCCCAGGGGAGGCCCTTTATCTCCTTCCCCAGAGGTACCCCTCCTGGTCCACGAAGCCAGGCTGACACCTCCTGACTCTGGGAGCTCTAAATAAGAACAAGTGAGTGCAAAGACTTATGAAAAGAACAAAAAGGTGCTTCACAGACTCCAAGATGATCCTGTCATCTGGTGTTTGGGCATCCTCCAACAAAGCTGCCCAGCCATCTGGGCCTCCCCACACACCCAGTGCAAGCTATAGGGCCCTAAACGGTTTATGTTGCCTGAAATAGTCAGAAAATACAATTGCCGTGAGCTCTGGGCAGGACATTTCTCCTTTATTCTCTCCCATAGGAAGTGGGTAAAAATAATGACACAAAATAAGATTATTATAATCACAAGCTCCATCAAGTTAACACGTTACCAACATTTACTGAGAAGCAACAAGATGTAAAACCATGCTGGTTACAGATGAGGAGTCTGGATTAGAGGTGGCTTCTGCTATACCCATTTGTCTATCCTTCCTTTATTTAGTCCATAAGCATCGATTTAATACTTACGCCAAGTTTTGGGGGTTCATGCACTATCAAACAAAAATACATAAACATGATAAATGATTTGATTGAACAGAAAAGTACCAAGACAGGCATACAGAAGGGAGTTAATCCTGACTTAGGAAATCAGAGAAAACTTCTTGGAGGAGGCGACGCTTGAGCTGGTCTAAGTGATGCTGATCTTTTATTTAGCACTTAGAGCTGGAGAAGAGCTGTGTGGACAGAGGGAAATATGAACACAAGCAGTGAGTCCAAGGGCCCCCAGTGCCTGTCATGGAGTAGCAGGAGCTAAGACAAGAGCTCAGAGTTTTCAGTTAGCCTCAGTTCCTCATCCTCCAGCTCCACCCTGGATCCTCCTTCTCTCTTTCCCCCGATTCCAGCCACAGGCAAGCAAAAAAGAAGGGAATCTTTAACCCTACTACTACTGCCCTCCAGCCATCACCGCAGCTTCCTTTAAGGATCTGGGACAGACGCTCCTGCTGGATATCTTCATAGGCCCCCACCCGACGTTGCATCACTGCCTCTCAGGAAACTGAGGGGCCATGTGGGTGCCCCTTGTCTCCCTGGCCTATCCCAGCTCTCGGGATGCCTCCGCCCTGGGCCTGCCTGGGTCCACTTTGCTTCTCTCTCTCCCCCTCCTCAGGCATCTCAGAGTGGAGCGGGTATGGACCCACTGCGCCCTCCTTGGAGCACAGTTCTAGGGCAGCATAATACTAACAGGGGAGCAATTTCTTTCCTCCCTTTTGCCAGAACCCCCTACAAGGGGCAGGTGGAAGACTAAAATTCAGCTCAGCACACACACCATGCTGATTCCAGCCCAAGTTGGGAGTGTTTCATTTACAGCACTTGGGGGCACTGAGGGGATCTGGGCTGGCTGCTGCGCTTTCTGAAGGAGACTCAGAGTCCAGGGCCAGAGAATTGGGGGTCGGCAGCAAGGAAGTCTGGAGGCCACTGCACTACCAAAGGGAGACAAGGTGAAGACCTGGGCTCTGGAAAAGCTAAATGGAATGGAAAGAAATGAAGACATGAGAGGCAGCCTGCAGCTGGCAGTTTCAGAGGGTGCAAGACTCACAGATGACGCTGAGGTTTCTGAGGCTGGAGGATGCTTGTGCTGCTGAGTAAGGAAAGAAAGGGAAGGAGGACAGCCTGAGTATGTGTGTGCTGCAGGGAGAGGACCAAGAAGGCACGCAGTGGGCTGGACCCCGCTGAGGTGGAACAGGTCTCAGCCATGCTCTGAAAGAGACTGACAAGTTGGATGGCCACCGGGGGCCACGGGTGCTCCACCCACACTCCACACAAGGCCCAGCTGCAGGCTGGGGAGGGACGATTGGGGAGGCCAAGTTTGCAGGCTTCAGCGCTGGACTCCAAGGTCCCCGCCCTCTGCCTGCCCTTCAGAGGGGCCTCCAGACAAAGGCTGGCATCAGAGGAGGCAGAGCTCTGTAACTTCTGCCCATCATGGATGTCTGCCCTGCAGAACCACCTTCAGCACTCCAGGATTTTCCTATGAACTCCAATGTGAAACTATAATTCTAGAGAATGAAACATCTTCAGGGAGACTCTTTGGAAAAGTACTGAATCATCATAAGAGTTTTTCCACATGGCACGAGAACCAAAATTCATCAGCAAATCCAAAAAGAAGGCAGGTTGGAGGCAGAAAAACAAGTTTTGCCCAAAGTGGGCTGGATGTGACTAGAGCTCCTACTTCTTCTCAGGACTGGTTGTCACCCGTGGTGTGTGTTGGCCTCAGAGAGCCGTGAGTCACCTGAACTTCCTGCTCTCAGCAGTAACAGATCGCCTGAGGGAGGTGGGAGGAACTTAGCTTTCCTCTCCATCCTGAATGCCTGCAGATGGGTGGGTCTTCAGTCAAGGAGACAGAGGAGGCAAACTTTCTCCCCACCCCTGGCCTGGCTGGAAACAGCCTGGTCCTGACTGTGCCCAGGCCTGCTCGCTTCATCGGTTACCAACCCCAAGCAGTCTGGCCCACGGTCCCAGCCTCCCAGGTGTGGCCTCTGTCCTCCTGTGTGTTCCACCACGGTCCATACTCCTTGTATTATTAATCAGCTCAGGCCACAGGGAAGAACACATCTGCCTCCATATTGGATGTCTTTTTTACTTTAATCTTTGTATTCTGTTGCTTTTGCTATAAGGTAAGAATGTCACCTGTAGTCTGAAATAGACAGAGCCCATTATCAGCTCTCTGACCTTTAAGGTTTAACATCTTTCCATTCGTATAGAAATAAAAAGCTGCTGAACAGAGATCAACATTTGCCTTGTTGGAGCTTTACAGGAACATTATGACCTGACCTATGTGGACAGCTGCAAGAACAAAGGATTCCTACACCAAAGTTTGTACCAACCAGCCACACCCCCTCCCCTTTCAGTATAAAAGAGGACTGGATTCTGGCTCAGGAAAGATGGTTCTTTGGGACACTAGTCTGCCATGTTCTCTGGCTGCTGTCTTTCCAAATAAAATCACTATTCCTTGCCCCCAGCAAATTGTCTCCTGATTCTTGGCCTGTTGCATGGTGAGCAGCACAAGCCTGGACTCTGTAACACTAGGGCTATGGTAATAGGGAACCACAGGCTGGGTGATGGCAGAAATTGACCGGCACGTAGAAGTCAGAGACCGAGATGTCAGTGGCGTTGGTTTCTCTTGAGGGTTGAGGAGGAAATCTGTGCCAGACTCTCCTCTAGTTCCTGAGAGTTTGCTGGTGATCTTTGGTGCTCTTTGCCTATAGTGGCATCACCCTGGCATCTGCCTCTGTCGTCGTGTGGTGTTTTCTCCGTTTGTGTGCCTGTGTCCAAATTTCCCCATTTTATAAGAACATAATCATACTGGATTAAGGGCCCCCTCTCGTCTTAATGAAGTACATGTGCAACAGTTTTATATCTGATTAAGGTCACATTCTGAGGTACTGGGGGACTTCAACATGTGGGTCTGGGTAGCACAATTCAACCTATAACATCTCTCGTCCCTCTCTTTCAGAACCTTTTCTCTAAGCCCTCATTTCCAGCAGGAATAGAGTTGCTAACAGCCACAGTACCCCATGCCCTCCCAGTATTTGCACTCTAAAGGAGGATCAGAACCTTCCAGCTACTGGAGAAAGCTCCAGGTTGGAAACCTAGGCACCTGTCAGGGTTTATCTGAGCTTTAACCTTTGGGAAGCACCTGAAAATTTAATGCACCAGGCTGTTGCCAGGCCAGCTGTGTTTCCCTTCTCTAGACACTGCAGAGCAGGACCCACATCCAGGATTATTTCCCCCAAGAGAATCTGAGACAATCCTGGGTTCAGAGGTTTGCTTGTCTACTTAAAACATCCCTTTGAATAAATATTATTCAAATAATACTTGGAGCCTTGATCAGTGAAAAATAATCTGTTCCTGGCATCTTCTGTTAATAAAATTCTTTCCCCTTGTTTTTCTAAACTCCCTTCCTACTTGTACCTTTCTCAGACCCCACATGCATAAGATTTTGGAAGGATCCCCTGTGGTTTAGGGCAAGGAACTTGCATGGCGCAGCAGCTGTCATCTTAGATTCAGGGGGCCATCTGCAGAGACATGGCTTGTGTGATGCCTGCAGAGAGCCCAGCCCCAAGGAAAATCAGGCCAGGTGTGTGCGATGTTGGCAGGCAAGGAGCCACCCCCACAGGACCACCTCCACCCTATTGGCCTCAGCCCAGAGGGCTTGCCCCCTCGGCCTTGTTAGAATTTCTAAATAGAGCAAGACCAGTTTGCTGAGCATCACACCCCTACCCCATCTCTAAAAGAAGCTCCAAATTATCACTGGGGAGGGGAGATAGAAGTGGCATCAGGGCTGGAGGCAGACTAAGGGATTTATCTTGAAGCTACATTTGCAAACACAGTGGTTTTACTTGCAGAATATTCTTAACCTGACAGGTGATTAGGGAGGGAGCTTTGGCAGAGCTGTGGTGGCTGTGGCTGTTGTTTAGTTGCTCAGTCGTGTCCAAATCTTTTGGGACCCCTAGGACTGTAACCCACCAGGCTCCTCTGTCCATGGGGTTTCCCCAGCCATTCCTTCTCCAGGGGATATTCCCAACCTATGAATCAAACCCAGGTCTCTTACATCTCCTGAACTGGCTGGCAGATTCTTTGCCACTAACCCACCAGTAAAGCCCAGCGGAGATGTGGACCCCTCCTCAAACTGTGGTCTTATTCTCAGGCTCCAGTTTTTTTCTGAAAGCCCAATACCCAGAGTAACAGCCGCTGGTGATCAGGCTGACTAACTGTTCCCATGCATGTTCCACTCTTTTGGCAGCCATACTCAGGCCCATGCCTAATGATGTGGACACAGTGTAGAGGGGTGATTCCCTGGCCGCGCCACCCCCCCCACCGAAGCATTCCTCCAGATGTCACCTTTCTCCTTCCTGAGATGAAATGCTTTCTCTGTCTTCACCCTTCAGTTTTCGACTGCTTGACTCTAGCATCTTAAACTGGTTTTTCCCAGTTTAGATTTGCTAATCAGCCTCTTATCTCTGCTCAATGGGAGCCCCACAGGAAGTGATGTGTGAGCCCCTTATTCTACAAGCAAGAGCCCAAGGAGCATGAGCTGGCCCATCTAAAGCCAGGGGGCTGCTCCTCATCCACCTCAGCTTTCTGAGACTCAGTAAACTCAGTCACCCCAGCTTCCTCAAGTGTAAAATGGAGATCAGAATAGCATACACCTCCCAGGTCGATCGGGGTTTCCCAGGTATCACTAGAGGTAAAGGACCTGCCTGCCTATGCAGGAGACCTAAGAGACATGGATTCAATACCTGGGTCAGAAACGTACCCTGGAGGAGGGCATGGCAACTCACTCAAGTATTCCTGCCTGGAGAATCCCCATGAACAGAGAGTCCTTGCGGGCTATAGTCCATAGTGTTGCAAAGAGTCCAGACATGACTGAGCACAAGCGCACACAAACACACACACATGCGCACGCACACACACGCACTCATGCATGCATGCACAGGTGGATGGAATGATGAAACGAGGTGGTCCTGGAAAGCCCCTGGTGGAGGGCCTGCCACGATGCTGAATCTTGGTCATTGAACATCACACAGTTGTCAATGGTGCTATAGCAGAAACTGAGGAATCCCGTTTTGTTAGCTCCTTATCCAGTCCTTGTTCTATCCACTGATTTAACCTACAGATGATTGCTCTCCTTCTCTTTCTTGCTTAATTGCACTCTGAAAGTGATTGCCCTCTAGATATACCTGATGTTTACCCCTGCAAGACAACACTGCATAACACTCCTTTCCTCTGGGAGCATTCTTCATTCAGAAAGAATGTCACCACACAGTAATCTCAAGGGCCACCAGAACCTGTCCTGGAATCACGTGATGCCACCAGCTCTCATGATCTCAATGCTCCCAGGAGGAGGAGGAGAATGCAAGACCACATCAGCCCTGATTCTTATCTTCAGCCCTGTTTTCCAACCTAAAACTATAAGACCTCTTCCAGTTTCCCAGGAAGGCGGGCACAGTCTTGAAAGTGCTAGTGTGTTATGGTCCCCCTTTGCATGGCAGAGTAATGAAGATACTCCCTCTTACTCCTTCAAAATTCTGTCTCCATGTTTATATTCGGCATTGGTGAACAGAGGCCACTTTTTTTTTGCAACATGCTCTTAACATGGCCTCGGCAGAGCCTTAGGAAAAGGACGTCCAAGGGTGTGCAGTTTTGACAGGGTTCCCTGCAAGACAGACAGTGAGCCAAATTCCAGAGTGCAGTGGTTTATTTAGGTGTCTACCTAGAGCATGGGTGCTGGCCGTGGCGGGGGAGAGGCGAGGGGTGGTGAGGGAGAGGTGGGGAGACAGATGGTGGGGGCACCCACTGAGAAGAGCGCAGAGCGCTTCCCTGAGCTGAGGCTCCACTCACCCAGTTCCCATCAACCCCGCTCCTGAGGCTTTGAATCCCTCAGACCTCAGACTCAGGACATCTGTCAGGGTCTGGGGTGGAAAGTAGAAGGACACAGGCCTGTGACAAGTGCTCTCTGCTGGAGGTGAGTCTAAATTCACTGTGGAAATATGTAGGGTGGGCTGCTGTCAGCTCCAGAGGCAGCGACTGCAGGGGGAGTGACTGCAGGAGGAGCGGCCACAGAATGAAGCCACCGTTCTCACAGCTGCTGCATATGCTTACAGCTGAGCTCTTACTTCCCTTCAGTTCAGTTCAGTTCAGTCACTCAGTCGTGTTCGACTCTTTGGGACTCCATGAATCGCAGCACTCCAGGACCCCATGAATCCCAGCATCACCAACTCCCGGAGTTCACTCAGACTCACGTCCATCGAGTCAGTGATGCCATCCAGCCATCTCATCCTCGGTCGTCCCCTTCTCCTCCTGCCCCCAGTCCCTCACAGCATCAGAGTCTTCTCCAATGAGTCAACTCTTCGCATGAGGTGGCCAAAGTACTGGAGTTTCAGCTTTAGCATCATTCCTTCCAAAGAATACCCAGGGTTGATCTCCTTCAGAATGGACTGGTTGGATCTCCTTGCAGTCTAAGCAACTCTCAAAAGTCTTCTCCAACACCACAGTTCAAAAGCATCAATTCTTTCGCACTCAGCTTTCTTCACAGTCCAATTCTCACATCCACACATGACTACTGGAAAAACCATAGCCTTGACTAGATGGACCTTTGTTGGCAAAGTAATGTCTCTGCTTTTCATTATGCTCTCTAGGTTGGTCATAACTTTTCTTCCAAGGAGTAAGCGTCTTTTAATTTCATGGCTGCAGTCACCATCTGCAGTGATGCTGGAGCCCAGAAAAATACAGTCTGACACTGTTTCCACTATTTCCCCATCTATTACCCATGAAGTGATGGGGCCAGATGCCATGATCTTCGTTTTCTGAATGTTGAGCTTTAAGCCAGCTTTTTCACTCTCCTCTTTCACTCTCATCAAGAGGCTTTTTATTTCCTCTTCACTTTCTGCCATAAGGGTGGTTTCATCTGCATATCTGATGTTATTGATATTTCTCCCAGCAATCTTGATTCCAGCTTGTGCTTCTTCCAGCCCAGCTTTTCTCATGATGTACTCTGCGTAGAAGTTAAATAAGCTGGGGGGTGATAATATACAGCCTTGACGTATTCCTTTTCCTATTTGGAACCAGTCTGTGTTCCATGTCCAGTTCTAACTATTGCTTCCTGACCTGCATATAGGTTTCTCAAGAGGCAGGTCAGGTGGTTTGGTATTCCCATCTCTTTCAGAATTTTCCACAGTTTATTGTGATCCACACAGTCAAAGGCTTTGGCATAGTCAATAAAGCAGAAGTAGATGTTTTTCTGGAACTCTGTTGCTTTTTCCATAATCCAGTGGATGTTGGCAATTTGATCTCTGGTTCCTCTGCCTTTTCTTCTTCTTTTTTTTAATACTTTATTCTACTTTACAATACTGTATTGGTTTTGCCATACATTGACATGAATCAGCCACAGGTGTACACGATCTCCCAATGCTGAAGCCCCCTCCCACCTCCCACCCCACACCATCTGCCCGGATCATCCTGTACACCAGCCCCAAGCATCCTGTATCCTGTATTGAACATAGACTGGTGCTTCATTTCTTATATGATAGTATACATGTTTCATTGCCATTCTCCCAAATCATCCCACCCTCTCACTCTCCCTCAGAGGCCAAAAGTCGGTTCTATACCTCTGTGTCTCTTTTGTTGTCTCACACACAGGGTCATCATTACTATCTTTCTAAATTCCATATATAACAAAATAGAAAGCCTTGAGATAAATCCACACACATATGGGCACCTTATCTTCGACAAAGGAAGCAAGAACATACAATGGAGTAAAGACAGTCTCTTTAACAGGTGGTGCTGGGAAAACTGGTCAACCACTTGTAAAAGAATGAAACTAGATCAGTTTCTAACCTCACACACAAAAATAAACTCAAAATGGATTAAAGATCTAAACGTTAAGACCAGAAACTATAAAACTCCTAGAGGAGAACATAGGCAAAACATTCTCTGCCTTTTCTAAAACCAACTTGAACATCTGGAAGTTCACGGTTCATGTATTGCTGAAGCCTTTGGCTTAATTACCTTATTTTGTTTTATAAAAGTAATATATGCTCATGGTAAAATTCAAATCATTTCTAAGACCGTCAAATGAAAACTAAATAAAAAATGCCTCTTATTGAAATCTTATTCCCATTCTCTAAATTAACTTCAGTTTACAGTTTCTTACATTCCTTTCTCACATGTAAACACAAATACCTATTTTTACCCACTTTTGTTTTACCCAAAATGAATTCCAACTATATATATTGCTTTTATTTATTTATTTATTTTTATGAAACAACATCTCCAGACCCTGTTTCATGTCAGCACATGTAGATCCAGGTCATTTTTTTTTTTTTGAGTGCTAATTATTATTAGTCTCTTCTGTGGTTTTGCCACCTATTAAAGGACATTTAGGTGATTTCCAGGTCTTGCTATGATAAACAATGCTGCAAGGACCATTTTTATGCATATATGTTTGACTTGCTTCCTCAAATATCTGTGTATCTGAGTAAATCCCTTGGAATTGTTTCACAAAAGCTGCCTGTGCCCCTTAAGTCACTTCAGTTGTGTCCAACTCTGTGCAGCCCTGTGGACCGAGGCCTACAAGACTTCTCTGTCCATGAGATTCTTCAGGCAAGAATACTGGAGGGGGTTGCCATTTCCCCCTCCAGGGGACCTTCCCAACCCAGGGATCAAACCTGCATCTGTTATGTCTTCTGCATTGGGAGACAAGTTCCTTACCACTAGTGCCACCTGGGAAACCCCAAGGCTTCATGAAAGCCACATTTATTTAAAAATTGTACTTTCATTTAAAAGCTCCCTAAATGGATGTCATCATTTACAATTCCACCAACAGAGTGCAAGAATGCAGGTCTTGCCATACCCTCCCACACTAAGAACAATTTAATGTTTCCATCTTTGCCAATTTTTGTGTACAAACAACTGCATCTGGTTACTTCTTTAATAGTTAGGATGAACATCTTTCCAAGTAAGTATTGATGACTTGTGTTTTTTATAATAAAACTGCCTTGTCCATATTCCCATGTGATTGCCATATTTTCCATATTGATTTGGAAGAGTGCTTTCTGTGCCAATATAATTCTAATGAATGAATCTCCAGTGTGATACTTCCTGTTGGATTCCACATATCATGCTTTCCTTGACCAGGCTTATCATCTGAATCACCAGAGAAGTTTGATAAAGCACACAATCCTGAACTCTGTGCCAGAGTCTCTGATCTGGTGTTTCTGGGGTGGGGCTAATATCTGCCTGTTTTCTTCAGGCTCCCCAGGTGGTACTGGTGATCAGGTTCCTCAGGATTTGGCTCCAGAACGGCAGATATTACTCATTCCAGTTTCCTTTTTTCTCACACAAGCTCCTGTCTCCTTGAGTCAGATATAAGCCTTGGATTTCAAGTTCCAAATTCCTAGCTCCTTCTATGGTGGCCCTTCCCAGGTGTGTTCTCACAAGAGCTCAGAGAACACAGAGAACTGAGCCCGAGCACAGTCCCCACCCCGACTCCCACTCCAGCCATCACCTAAACTCCCAGAGGAGAGCTTGCCCCTTGGGATGCAGGGGACCACCTCCCAGCACTCTTTCTCCTCCAGGCTGCTGAGTGCACCCCACTCCCTCCTACAGGGAGCAGAAACCATTCCAAGGGAAAATTAGGATGTGACCTCTTTTGTTTGGCTTATCCCCTAGGTGGTAAGAGGGATTCATTCTCCTTGAGTTGACTAGAATGAGCTTCTTCCCCTCCCCAGCCTGGAGGGGTCCAGCTCTCCAAGAAAATGCTGAGGAATCTAGGGGCTGAGAGCATAGCAGTTTCCTCAATGAAATTATGAATTGCCCGCCTTGATCGTCTGTCATTGTCCTCTGATTTTGCATCCCTCTCTGAATGAATCTCCAGTGTGATACTTCCTGTTGGATTCCACATATCATGCTTTCCTTGACCAGGCTTATCATCTGAATCACCAGAGAAGTTTGATAAAGCACACAATCCTGAACTCTGTGCCAGAGTCTCTGATCTGGTGTTTCTGGGGTGGGGCTAATATCTGCCTGTTTTCTTCAGGCTCCCCAGGTGGTACTGGTGATCAGGTTCCTCAGGATTTGGCTCCAGAACGGCAGATATTACTCATTCCAGTTTCCTTTTTTCTCACACAAGCTCCTGTCTCCTTGAGTCAGATATAAGCCTTGGATTTCAAGTTCCAAATTCCTAGCTCCTTCTATGGTGGCCCTTCCCAGGTGTGTTCTCACAAGAGCTCAGAGAACACAGAGAACTGAGCCCGAGCACAGTCCCCACCCCGACTCCCACTCCAGCCATCACCTAAACTCCCAGAGGAGAGCTTGCCCCTTGGGATGCAGGGGACCACCTCCCAGCACTCTTTCTCCTCCAGGCTGCTGAGTGCACCCCACTCCCTCCTACAGGGAGCAGAAACCATTCCAAGGGAAAATTAGGATGTGACCTCTTTTGTTTGGCTTATCCCCTAGGTGGTAAGAGGGATTCATTCTCCTTGAGTTGACTAGAATGAGCTTCTTCCCCTCCCCAGCCTGGAGGGGTCCAGCTCTCCAAGAAAATGCTGAGGAATCTAGGGGCTGAGAGCATAGCAGTTTCCTCAATGAAATTATGAATTGCCCGCCTTGATCGTCTGTCATTGTCCTCTGATTTTGCATCCCTCTCAACAACAGACTGGGTCCAAATAGGAAAAGGAGTACGTCAAGGCTGTATATTGTCACCTGCTTATTGAACTTATATGCAGAGTACATCATGAGAAACGCTGGACTGGAAGAGGCACAAGCTGGAATCAAGATTGTTGGGAGAAATATCAATAACCTCAGATGTGCAGATGATACCACCCTTACGGCAGAAAGTGAAGAGGAACTCAAAAGCCTCTTGATGAAAGTGAAAGAGCAGAGTGAAAAAGTTGGCTTAAAGCTTAACATTCAGAAAACAAAGATCATGGCATCTGGTCCCATCACTTCATGGGAAATAGATGGGGAAACAGTGGAAACAGTGTTAGACTTTATTTTGGGGGGCTCCCAAATCACTTCAGATGGTGATTGCGGCCATGAAATTAAAAGACGCTTATTCTTTGGAAGGAAAGTAATGACCAACCTAAATAGCATATTGAAAAGCAGAGACATTACTTTGCCAACAAAGGTCCGTCTAGTTAAGGCTATGGTTTTTCCAGTGGTCATGTATGGATGTGAGAGTTGGACTATGAAGAAAGCTGATCACTGATTGCTTTTGAACTGTGGTGTTGGAGAAGACTCTTGAAAGTCCATTGGACTGCAAAGAGATCCAACCAGTCCATTCTGAAGGAGATCAGCCCTGGGTGTTCTTTGGAAGGAATGATGCTAAAGCTGAAACTCCAGTATTTTGGCCACCTCATAAGAGTTGACTCACTGGAAAAGACTTTGATGCTGTGAGGGGTTGGAGGCAGGAGGAAAAGGGGACGACAGAGGATGAGATGGCTGGATGGCACCAGGGACTTGATGGATATGAGTTTGAGTGAACTCCAGAAGTTGGTGATAGACAGGGAGGTCTGGCGTGCTGCGATTCATGGGGTTGCAAAGAGTCGGACACGACTGAGTGACTGAATTGAACATGTGGTTATGAATTACAAAAATTAATTGGATTCAGCTGTTTGTAACTCAGTTTGTTTTCTCTTGGAGACACCATTTGGACCATTTCACACACAGGGTGGTGGAAGTCAGTTCTGAGAGCCTCACGGGCAGGGCAGTGCTGTATTCCCTCTGTTCCTGGCTCTGGGGCATCAGCTGAGACTGGGAAGTGATCCCCACCTGGCTGAGCACAGCAGGACCTGCACAGGGAGGGAAGTGCCCAGAAGTGTGTTGGAGGAACTGTGCCTTTATCCTAGAAAACCATTTATAAATATTGTTTATAAATTAGACAAATTTGAATTTTACAAGTTGGAGAACTCTGATATTGCACAATTGTTCTGCTTCACAGTTTGAGTCACACCAGGCAAGCTCAGCCTATTTTATGCAAGGGAACAGGAAGAAAATAGATCAAGTTTAAGTTCATAAATAAAACTCATTCATAGATTGTAAAATCCGCTTTTTGAAAACTCTGGCATTAAAATAAATTTACAACTGGCCACAACCCACAAAATCTCCTATTCGCTTTCCCTCAGAAGGGTTTGATTTAAACACCCTTCTTCCCAAACCCTTCCAAATGCTAAATTCTAATATCTCTCCAACTTACCAGGACCCTCTAAGTCCTGTGGATTTCTGCCTAATTAGGTTGTTGCATTTTCCTTAAAGTTGGGAAGAACCAAATTGACTGTAGACAACCTCCACTGCCAAACTGCCCGATGGTCACTGCGTTTACCTCCCATGGCTTTGCACTTGCACTGATCTTCATAGATTTTCCCTTTAGAAGGAGGTAGGAAAAAGGCATGGCAATCCATTCCAGTGTTCTTGTCTGGAGGATCCCATGGATAGAGGACCTGGTGGGCTACAATCCATGGGGTCTCAAAGAGTTGGACACGACTGAAGCGACTTAGCACGCACGCACAAGGGTGGCTGATCATAGTATCCTTTTTTGTTTTTTTAAGTCACTTTGGATGAGGGGGGAAAAAAGGTGATCTTGCCTCTAAGAAGATGAATGCAGAGACAAGAACAAAGTATCTCACCGTCAGCCTCCAGTTTGCTTATTATCCTTTGAGTTGATTGGACTTCAAGGTGAGGATGGAGCTTTGTTTATCCCTGTCCCCCTTCCCCTTCCCTGACTTAATTTTTCACTATTGCATGTATCCCCATGCAGCATGCTAAATATTTTATCTATTTATTTATAATTCTCATGAGGATCCGCATTTGGGGTCTTTTTTATTCACCATTATCTTACTAACACTGATTTTACATGCTCAGTAAACATTTATTGAATGAATAAATGTTGAGAATACTGCTCAAGCTCTATCTGTGTTTGCTTTACATGGAGTGTTTCTGTAGATTTACTTCCTTGTTGATAAATTTCTTTCTTTCTTTCTTTGTGGCAGCTCACTCGTTCCTTGTGGGTTCAGTTTCTTTACTCCTGAAACATACTCAGTCATTCTTTCAGTGAGGTTCTGCTAGCAGAAAATAATTTTAATCTTTGTCTGGAAATATCTTTGTTTTCCCCTGATTCTTGAATAGTTTATATTGACATAGATTTCTAGGATATCAGTTATTTTCTCTTAGTACTTGAAATGAAATTCCACTGTATTCTATCATCTGTTGCTGCTGTCAAGAATTGTATTGTCAGTCTAATAGTATTTACTTTTTATACTGTCTTTTTTTGTGGTTGCTTTTTAAATGTTTATGGTAGGTTTTCTGTGGGTTCTGTATGCTGAGTTGACATGTGAATTTCTCTTGATCTTGCTTGAGGTGCATTGTACTTAGTGAATCTGAAAACATGTGTCTTAAATCAATTCTGGAAAATTCTCAGCCACTTCAAACATCAATTTTCCCTATTCTCTCTTGAAACTCTTATTAGATGCATTTGATTCCTGTTGTTCATGGTAGTCACCTTCTGAAAAGTCGAGAATCACTGAATAACTGAATAAGGAACTACTGTTCCCAGGGAACAGTGATTCCTATAAGCCTCTGATCACAATATTTTCATCAACTGATCAACACATAATTGTTCTCTTCTCTTGTTCTTTTTAAGTGTGTTTAAGGATACTTTAAAAAATAGTATTGTGGATTCACTAACATTGAATTCACAACCAACAACCCTATAACTCATAGGGTTGAGTGAATGAAGCTTATCTAACACACATTTTCTCTGTAAGACACAACATGCCTCTATTAAACTTAGCAACACCAGACTGCATTTCAGCACTACATTTGGGGGCATTTTAAATAGTGAAATTAACAACGTAAAGGACTTAAATGTGAAAATGTAGCACCAAGCAGCCTGTGGAGAGGGTGCCTGTCCAGTGTGAGAGCTAAGAGCATCACCTTGACCAACCTCAGCTGGACATGCACACAGAGTGGCTCACATTTTTTTGTGGCTCTGTACACATGGCATCTGGTCCCATCACTTCATGGCAAATAGATGGGGAAACAATGGAAATAGTGAAAGACTTTATTTTCTTGGGCTCCCAAATCACTGCAGGTGGTGAGTGCAGCCATGAAATTAAAAGACGCTTGCTCCTTGGAAGAAAAACTATGACCAACTTAGACAGCATATTAAAAAGTATACACATTACTTTGCCAACAAAGGTCCATCTTGTCAAAGCTATGGTTTTTCCAGTGGTCATGTAAGGATGTGAGTTGGACTATAAAGAAAGCTGAGCACTGAAGAATTGATGCTTTTGAACTGTGGTGTTGGAAAAGACTCTTGAGAATACCTTGGACTGCAAGGAAATCAAATCAGTTAATCCTAAAGGAAATCAATCCTAGATATTCATTGGAAGGACTAATGCTGAAGCTGAAACTTAAATACTTTGGCCACTTGATGCAAGAAACTGACTGATTGCAAAAGATCCTGATGCTGGTAAAGATTGAAGGCAGGAGGAGAAGGGGACAACAGAGGATGAGATGGTTGGATGGCATCACCACCTCAATGGACGTGTGTTGAGTGAGCTCCAGGAGCTGGTGATGGACAGGAAAGCCTGGCATGCTGTAGTCCACGGGGTCGCAGAGTCAGACCTGACTGAGCAACTGAACTGAACTGAACTGAACATAATTGCAAATGACTGTGAAGGCTCCCCAGGTGTTGACTGGAATTACAAATAAATTCTATAATTAATCTATTTACCAAATACGAAGTTCACGAATAATGAAGATCAACTGTAACTATTTAGTTTTGTCCCTGGGGAAACTCCTTCCTTTCTTGGAATCTCAATTACACATCTCAATAGGCAGTGTTACTGAACCAGACTTGGGTCCACTCACCTGTACAAAGTAAAGCCCATCAGCTGACACCTGCTTGTGGTGAAGGAAAATGCATTTATTGCAGGTTCCTAACAAGAAGTGTTGGCAGCTAATGCTTAAAAACCCCAATTCCCCAGTGGGTTTCAAGGAAGGGTCTTCACAGGTCAGGTGAGGGAGGGGCTTCAGGGTGTGTAATCAGCTCATGCATGATCTTTTGGTTGTTGGAGAGGTGATAAGGTGGTGTCACAGGGGTTAACATCATCAATCTCAGGCTCCAGCAGTTACCTTCTTCCATCTGGTGGGGGTTTTAGTATCTGTGAAATAACTCAGAAGTGTGCATCAGACACTGCTACCCATGTGCTCCAGGGAGGAACTAAAAATTCTTTAACTGCTAAACAGCTGATCTATCTATTGTATAAATTATCATTGTTTCTTGTGGTCCAACTGCTATTTTTCATTTTTGTTGTTGCTACATGTTCTCATTATTTTAGTCATTAATTCTTGAGTCAGGTTTTGTGACTCAGGGGAGGCCTAGAAAACTAAGGCTTTTCTACAAACAAGAGATAGACAGAGGACATGGGGAGCTCTGTCTTGGAAAGACCCCACAGGGTCCCACTGAGTTACAGATGTAACATTTTGATCATTATTTCCAGGTGTTCTATAAGCAAGAAAATCTTCAGGTTGTCTAATCTGGCATATTACCAGAAAAGAAAGTCTTTGCTACCACAAGTGAGTAATGAACAAATGAAATGATGTCTTCCAGGTTGGAGCGCCTTGGTTTCACTGTATTTGAACAAGCAGCACAGGAAAGTGTCTTGCAAGTCAAGTGGGCCCACTTGTGAAATAACCCAGATGGTCTAGCCATCCTTCTGGAGCTGCATGCCTTCACTCAGCACACGGCATACATTGTCACTGAGCACCTACTATACTCCAGACTCTGAGCTAATCACTAGGAAACGAGGAAATGCTCCACATCCTCAGGGTCCTCACAGCCTAGCTATGAACATATTGTGGAGAAAAGTGTGAGTCAGTCACTTGGGGAACACACAGCCACGCAACTCACTCTAGAAGTTGAACTTGGAATTGCAAACCTGGGTTCAGCACTACTTTCCTCCAGGCAGTATGCTGGGTATGTTGACAAGGTATAAATCAAGCAGACACAGTCTCTGCCTGGAAGATGTTTCCGGTCTAGCTGGGGACCTAGGTCAGATGTAGCTCCAGACCTCTCAGTTCCAACACTCCCTGGACCTTCCAGGAACAGACGAGTAAACTGCCCTTGGAATGCCAGTTCTCTCTGGGCTCAGAGTTGATGTCTTCTCTTGCCACTTCCAGACTTGAGTTAAAAATGCCACCACACTGGTCTGAAGGTCCAGCTTCAAGTGGTCAGATCAGGCAGCCCAGAGTGTGAAGGAGCACTTACGCATGGAGGGAGAGCAGGAGGGGAGAGCCTGCCTTCCCACATCTCCATGCAGCCTATCTGGCAGCTGTGCACTGGGAGTGGAACAAGGGCTCCTGCTGAGTGGCCATCTGAAGCCCACAGAGGCTGCCCCAGCAGAGCAGCACCTCACTGGGCAGATGATGCCACCCTCCCCACCTCGCTTCCCTTCTCTCTCTCACTGCCTCAAACTCTTTCCTCCCAAATAGAACATTGCCACTAAATCTTTGCCTCGCTCTGTTTTCCAGGAACTGCAGCTAAGGCAATAACCTTAACTCATGCTGGGTTCTTTGGAAGAAATAAAAGAAAAAGCGTTCCCTGCCCATTGCCTTCTTCAAGGAGGTAGGTTTTTAGGCTGAACCTGGAAGGAGAAGAGGGTGGAGCTAAGAGGAGCAAAGGTGTGTGAATCATGATTTTTATTTTCTGTTTTCTGATGTGTTGACATCTGGGCCTTCTGACCTGGAGGTGCTGTGCCTCCTTCAGCTTCCCTCTTCCCACAGAGTGGGCAGCTCTCCTAGAAAGCACCTTTCAAATACAAACCAACCACCCAGAGCCCACAGCCCACCACCTCTGTGGTTCTCACTCTCGAGAACCACTATCAATCTAACCTCATTGCCCAGGACAGGTACCAGGCAACCAGAGGATCCCTATGCCTCAGAGTCTGGAAATGATCCAGACCAGCCAGTCCTGAGCCTGCTGACCCTGGGTTGCCTGTTCTTTCCCCTAGAAACCACAGCAAAGGCTCCTTGCATATATTTCCCCTTCCCTCTGCCACCTGAGCACCCTGGAGCTTTCCCCACGTGCCTCCCACCCACCCATGGTAAGGTGTGCCCCCTCCCCTAAGGATCTGTGAGTGTTATTATCTGAGCATATCTATCTTGAGGCTGTTATAACAAAATACCACACAGACCGGGTGGCTCATAAATAAGAGACATTTATTTCTCTTTTAATAATTTTTATGTGTTTATTTTTGTCTGCCCTGGGTCTTCATTGCTGCGTGCGGGCTTTCTCTGGTTGTAATGAGCAGGCGCTACTCTGTGTTGCAATGAGCAGCCTTCTCATGCCAGTAGCTTGTGTTGTTGTGGAGCACAGGCTCTCGGCTCTCAGGCCTCAGCATTTGTGGCTTGCAGGCTCTAGAGCACAGGCTCAGTAGTTGTGGTGCATGGGCTGGGTTGCCCTGTGGCATGTGGAATCATCCTAGACTAGGGAGCAAACTCATGTCCTCTGCATTGGCAGATGGATTCTTATCCACTGTACCACCAAAGAAGTCCAGGAGACATTTATTTCTCACAATTCTGGGGACTGGAAGTCTAAGATCAGGTGCCAATAGACTCAGTCTCCAGTGAAACCCACTTCCTGGTTCTTCTCACCACGTCCTCAGGTGGAGAAGTGGGAGGAAGCTCTCAAGGGTCTCTTTTTTCAGGGCATCTAACCACATTCGTGGGGGCTCCACCCTCATAACCTGATCACCTCCTAGTGGCATCTCCTGATACCTTTGAATTGGGCATTAGGTTTTCAACCTAGGAGTTGAAGGAGAGACACAAATGTTCAATCCACAGCAATAATAGACTCTTTCCAACAACAATCATCTCCTGATCTATTGGTCTCACCACACATGAATACTGATGAAACCCACAGCTTAAAATAAAGAAAGGAAAGCACTCTTGACACCTGGAGCACTAAGGTCAAAGAACCTGGGGTAGTCCAGAAATGGTCAAGCCCAGTGCAGCTGCAACAGAGAGAGGCCAGTCCCTGGAGCACTGGGAAGGCTCCAGCTGAGATGAGACCAAGGACGCCTATTCTTTTCTTTCTACATCAACTCTACCAAATTCCACTGCTTCCCAGACCCCAGTGATTTTGTGTTTCCAGAGGCCCTTTGTTCTGGGCCCTCACTAAGCCTGTCACAGGCTGGATCCTGGAATCATGCCCTTTTACAGGTCTTCCTCTTCCCCTGAACCCACTTCTTCTCCCCCTAGAAAAGTCTGTGATCTTATGAGTCTATCATAAATTTCTAGGGTGACTTCATCCAGTCTAACTTATTGTTAGGCACCACTGGGTTATTGGCACATTGCTGGGCCAGGAGACACACTTATCCATCCTTTCAAAGACTATGTTAACATTTTAATTAAATTAAACATATACTATAGGAGGGCCATATCACACAGTTACAAGAGTGTTCCAGAAAGAAAAAAAAAAAAAAACAAACACCTGCATTCAAAACAGTGACCCTAATCAGAGAAGAATAGCAGATGCTTCGGGAGCAGACACCTAAATACACAAAGGATCTGCCCTGCATGCCACTCTCCACTGCTAACAATGTTCCCAGGAGACTCATTCATCCTCTGCTCCTTGTGAATCCTCTGTATCTCTACTTGTCTCCTTTACTTAAAGAACAAACCCACCCTCATCAAAAAAATTTCAAACCATACACTCTGGAGAGGGTCTAGAGAAAAGGGAACACTCCTGTACTGTTGATGGGAATGCAAATTGGTGCAGTCACTATGGAGAATACATACTGAGGAGGTTCCTTTAAAAAGTAAAAGCAGAGCTACCTTATGACCCAGCAACCCCACTACTGGACAATATCCAGAGAAAACCATAATTTGAAAAGACACATGTACCCCAGTGTTCGTTGCAGCATTATTTACAAAGGCCAGAACATGGAAGCAACCTAAATGTCCATCAACAGAGCAATGTATAAAGAAGATGTGGTGTATATATACAAGAGAATATTATTCAGTCACTAAAAAGAATGAGCTCTCAAGATGGTGCAGTAGGACGTGTGCTCATCTGCAAGAACTCCAAAATTACAACTTACTGCTGAACAACCATTAACAGGAGAATGCTGGATCCCACCAAAAAAAGATATCCCATATCCAAGGGCAAAGGCTCCAGCAAGACAGTAGGAGGGGCAAAATCGCGTTTAAATCAAACTCCATACCTTCCAGAGATGCTCAGATGGTTCAAACAAAACCTGGTGTGCACCAGGATCCAGAGACCCCACAGAGACTGAGCCAGACCTGTGTTTGAGTCTCCTTGGAGGTACGGGTTGGCAGTGGCCTGCCACCGGGGCAGAGACTCTGGGTGCTGCCACTTGGGTCACACAGATTGTGGCGTAAGCCCTCGTGGAGGAGGTCACCATTAACCCCACCATAGAGCCTCTGAGCAACCACAAACTGCAGAACAATTACACCAAAGAAATCCCCCCACTGTTAAGAGAGTTCTGGACCCACAGCAGATTTCTCAACCTAAAGATCTGGCAAAGGGACCGAAAACCCCCAGAGAATTTGACTTTGGATGCCCCTGGGATTTGACTACAGAACTCACAGGACTGGGGAAACAAACTCTGGGAGAGCACAAACTAAACCTTGTGTGCACCAGAACCCAGGAGAGAGAAGCAATAACCCCACGAGAGACTGATCTAGACTTGCCTGTGAGAAGCAGGAGTCGCTGGTGGAGGTGTGGGTCGGCAGTGGCCTGCTGCAGGGTCCGGGGACTGAGTGTAGCAGTGCATCCATGGGACCTTTTGAAGGAGGTGGCTTTATCTTCATTACCTCCAGAATGAAAGAATGAAAACCACGATCACAGAAAACTAATCAAACTGATCACATGGAGCACGGCCTTATCTAACTCAGTGAAACTATGAGCCATGTCGTGTAGGGTCACTCAAGACAGACGGGTCTTGATGGAGAGTTCTGACAAAACGGGATCCACTGGAGAAGGGAATGGCAAAACACTGCAGTATCCTTGCCTTGAGAATGCCATGAACATATGAAAAGGCAAAAAGATAGGACACTAAAAGATGAAATCCACAGGTCAGTAGGTACCCTATGACATGCTGCTGGAGAAGACTGGAGAAATAACTCCAGAAAGAATGAAGAGACAGAGTCAAAGCAAAAATAATGCCCAGTTTAAAGAAAGGCAATGCCAAAGAATGCTCAAACTACCGCACAATTGCACTCATCTCACGCACTAGCAAAGTAATGCTCAAATTTCTCCAAGCCAAGTTTCAACAGTACGTGAATCATGAACTTCCAGATGTTCAAGCTAGATTTAGAAAAGGCAGAGGAACCAGAGATCAAATTATCGACATCTGTTGGATCATTGAAAAAGCAAGAGAATTCGAGAAAAAAATCTACTTCTGCTTTATTGACTATGCCAAAGCCTTTGACTGTGTGGATCACAAGAAACTGTGGAAAATTTAGGTGGTCTGCCACAGACCTCATGAGAAACCTTATGCAGGTCATGAAGCAACAGTTTGTACTGGATATGGAATAATGGACTGGTCCCAAACTGGGAAAGGAGTATGTCAAGGCTATATGTTGTCACCCTGCTTATTTAACTTATTTACAGAGTACATCATGTGAAATGCCAGGCTGAAGGAAGCACAAGCTGGAATCAAGATTGCCGGGATAAATATCAATAACCTCAGATAGTCAGGTGACATCACCCTTATGGCTGAAAGCAAAGAAGAACTAAAGAGTCTCTTGATGAAAGTGAAAGAGAAAAGTGAAAAGGGTGGCTTAAAGCTCAACATTCAGAAAACTAAGATCATGGCATCCTGTGCCATCACTTCCTGGCAAATAGATGGGGAAACAATCGAAACAGCGACAAAATCTTATCTTCTTGGGCTCCAAAATCACTGCAGATGGTGACTGCAGCCATGAAATTAAAAACACTTGCTCTTTGGAAGAATAACTGTGACCAACCTAGACTGCATATTAAAAAGCAGAGACATTACTTTGCCAACAAAGTCCATCTAGTCAAAGCTATAATTTTTTCCAATAGTCATGTATGGATGTGAGAGTTGAAGTATAAAGAACGCTGAGCACTGAAGAATTGACGCTTTTGAACTGTGGTGTTGGAGAAGACTATTAACAGTCCCTTAGACTGAAAGGAGATCCAACCAGTCCATCCCAAAGGAAATCAGTCCTGAATATTCATTAGAAGGATTGATGCTGAAGCTGTAATTCCAATACTTTGGCTACCTGATGTGAAGAACTGACTCATTGGAAAAGACCCTGATGCTGGGAAGGTCAAAGGCAGGAGTAGAAGGGGATGACAGAGATGGGATGGTTGGATGGCATCACCGACTCAATGGACATGAGTTTGAGCAAGCTCTGGGAATTGGCAATGGAAAGGAAGGCCTGGCATGCTGCAGTCCATGGGGTCGCAAAGAGTTGGACATGACTGAGTGACTGAAATGACTGACTGACTGAAAAGGAATGAAATAATATCATTTGCAGTGATGTGGGTGGACCTAGAGACTGTCATACTGAGTTAAGCAAGTCAGATAGACTATGACAAATATTAGACAATATCACTTACATGTGGAATCTTAATAAAAGGGTACAAATAAAGTTATTTACAAAACAGAGATAGAGTTGCAGATGTAGAAAACAAACTTACGGTTACCGGGGAGTAAGGGGGAGGGATAAGTTGGGAAATTGGGATTGACACATACACGCTACTATATACAAAATATATTACAAATAAGAATATGTTGTATAACACAGGGAGCTATTCAATATTCTGTGGTGGCCTATGTAGGAAAAGAATCTTTAAAAGAGTGGATATATGTGTATGTATAACTGATTCACTGTGCTGTACAGCAGAAACTAACACAATATTGTAAATCAACTATACTATACTCCAATAATTTTTAATTAAAGATTAATCAATCAATAAAAAGCAAACCCAAGCTATTTACACGGGCTGTTGCCCCAGACAACATCCATCGGAGGGCGCTGTCGAGCTTGGATACCGCTGGATCTCTTGCAGTTTCACATTATTCAAATGGAAGCCTGTTGCCCCTAAGGTTTGGGTTTCATATCTACAGGAGTCAACAGGAAGCCATGGAAGGCTCTAAACCCCAGGAGCGGCTTCAGGAAGTTCATGCCGGCAGCACCGCAGAGCGTCCTGGAGGAGAGTGGTGAGGCCTCAGAGAAGGCTTGTGTGGCGGGTGAGGAGGAGGGGGCCAGGCAGAGATGGAGGCTGAGTGCAGGTGATAAACGGTCACGAACGATCGTGGCATTCGTTAAAAGAGAAAAAAAGTGCTGCGAGATTTAGAAAAGAGGGCAACAAGTTCAGTCTGGGGCAGAGTGAGGTCGAAATGCCTAGTGGCCATTTTTTAGAAGGTTTATAGGTACTGAGCTTTGGGGGCCTTGAGTTCCATGGGGAGGTTCTGAGTCTCGCACTGAGGTTTGAAAATTGTAAGAGAATGGAAGGCAGCTAGAATTCAGAGAGCAGACAAGAAATACTCTCATCTAAGAGGCAGAGAATTGGGGAAGGAACAGCCTATAACTCAGAGTAAAGCAAGGATTACTTCTGCAACAGGGGCCTGAAGTGGCAAATGAAAAAGATTTTAAGCTCTGCACTGGATGTAGCAACTGGAGGGCAGCAAGGACTTGGGGAGGGCCATTTCAGACGAAGGCGTTGTGGGCAGCAAGCAGAAGTGGAGAGTGAGCAGGGGACTAAGGATGCTGATGAGATGCAGGGAATTTCCAGGTTTTCCAGGTGGGAATGATGGGGAGAAGGAGGTCAGAGGGCAGAATGAGGGCAGAATGAGGGCAGCAGGAGCAAGGTCAAGGACTGTTCTGGGGTACCGAGAGCATTTCCCTGTAACTGGGAGTTTTCTTCCCCCTTATTCTGCCCTGGAGACGCATTCATCCCTCCTTATGCCCAAGAAGGAAAGTGAAAAGAGTTTGATCAAAGAGAAACAAAGACAGTCTCACTGAAGAGAATCACACTGAGAATATTAAGAAATCATGGTTTGCATCATGTCTGCTTCATCTGGGGGCTGGACCACATTGGGCATTTTCCTCCCCACCTCCCTCCACCATCAGGACCCAGAGCTACGGAGCCTTCTCCAGCCCGTGTGAGACGATAGGTGGCCCCATGGAGCCAGCACCAGGGCCTTGGGCCAGAGCAAGGGCCTACAGGATCTGAGGGCTGAGGGCTGGAGGGAGGGGGCACAGCCAGAGGGAAGGGCCAGAGGTGTCCTCTCCACGTGGGCTTCCTCTGCTCAAGGGGACTGGAGGTGGCAGAG
Source organism: Madoqua kirkii (assembly GCA_006408675.1). NCBI lineage: Eukaryota > Metazoa > Chordata > Mammalia > Artiodactyla > Bovidae > Madoqua > Madoqua kirkii. Next base: position 19,743 of record SJYC01148840.1, on the reverse strand, counting down.
ACTGCGTTGCCTTGTGGTGTGGGATCGCCAGGCACAGAGCTTTCCCTGTTAGCCCACAGTTCTTTCTTTAAATCTCCAGGGGCCATGTACTCCTGAGCTGAAGGGGTTGAGGCAGCTGAAGAAGGGAGTCCAGAGTGCAGGCCCTGAGTCTGAAGGGGTTGGGCACAGTGGGGCCCTGGTTGGTCTGGGGAGCAGGGCGTCAAGAGAATGTTGCTTCCAGATAATCCCTGCCCTTCTCTGTGGAGTAAGAGGCCAGGCTGCTCTGTACAGAAGACACAGGGAGGTTTGAGGAAAGGGATGAAGGCTGGGAAGCTTGATGGGAAGGGGTGAGAGAAAGAACTGGACTAGGTGAGCAGGGCCCTGGGGACCTGGCCAGGGGCCCACTGTCTTGGGAGCCAGGGGAGGGCAGGAAGGACAGGCAAAGAAGAGAGCCCAGCCCTGGGACTGTGTAGGGAGGGAGGAGGCAGAGGCCAGAGGGTGGATCCCATACTGCAGAAGGCGTGGAGTTCAGTTCAGTTCAGTCGCTCAGTTGTATCCGACTCTTTGCGACCCCATGAATCGAAGCATGCCAGGCCTCCCTGTCCATCACCATCTCCCGGAGTTCACTCAGACTCACATCCATCAGGTCCGTGATGCCATCCAGCTATCTCATCCTCAGTCGTCCCCTTCTCCTCCTGCCCCCAATCCTTCCCAGCATCAGAGTATTTTCCAATGCGTCAACTCTTCACATGAGGTGGCCAAAGTACTGGAGTTTCAGCTTTAGCATCATTCCTTCTAAAGAAATTCCAGGGCTGATCTTTAGAATGAACTGGTTGGATCTCCTTGCAGTCCAAGGGACTCTCAAGAGTCTTCTCCAACACCACAGTTCAAAAGCATCAATTCTTTGGTGCTCAGCCTTCTTCACAGTCCAACTCTCACATCCATACATGACCACAGGAAGCCATAGCCTTGACTAGACGGACCTTAGTCAGCAAAGTAATGTCTCTGCTTTTGAGCCAAAGGCAGAGGGGAGGCTGAGGTTGAAACTGTCCCCACCGACTCCAAGAAGGCTCGTGAGATGTCACTCCCTAGGGTGGTGCCAGGTTAGGGTGGGGTGTGAATTTTCAGTTTAGTGTCAGGGCTACCAATCAATTTAATTGTTTCAATTATAACTTTGTGATGTTTTGAAATTTGGGGATTAATGTTTGTTTTCAGCATCCTTGCATATTGAAGATTCAGCTGTTTCCTGGAAGACATCACTTTTTTTATTGATTTCTTCTTTTGGAGACAGGAGATCAATTCTACTGTACTTGCCTTAGGAGTGGTAATGATCAGTTGTGAGATGGTCTGGAGTTTAAAAAGTTAACATAGGTTTTAGGGCAGCAGGGTGAGGTGACATGTTCCCTGGGGCCCCAACTTCCTCACCTTCATTCAGCCAACACCCTTCCAGCAGGGTCCACACCCACCTATCCCACCCTCCTCCAAGGGGCTGACTCTGCATCCCTCCACCACCACCTGCCAGGTGAGGACCACAGCTCTAAGCTAACACCTCGTATTTACAAAGGAGTAAACTGAGTCCCAGAAGGACAAGGCAAGTTCCCATGTTCGTAAGACCAGCCGATCAGGGAGCAGTGAGGGACTCCAGGCCTCCTGACCCTCCAGCCTCTGGTCTTCACAATGTGCCAATTCAGCCACCAGTGAAACCCTCCCTTACTTCCACCCAGTGTATTTGGGGGATGGAGGAACATATGGGGAATGGAAGGACAGTTGGGTTATTCCCATTTTATTTTCAGACCAAGCTCACATTGGGAACAAGTGGTTTTGAGCCTCACAGCCCATTTTTGGGCTGTTGGTGTCACTCACTTGCCTACCTAGGCCTCCAGGACCTTGATTTTGCCTCAGTGGCAAGGTATCCCCCTCTCAAAAGATGCGAAAGAGGATTCCTTGGAATCCTCTCCATCCTAAGCCAAATAGTCAAGGCTTCAGGTGCTGGGACCAGGACTTCACTAGGTCAAGGATCATAGGATCAGGTCGCAGGCTTGAGCCAGCCATGTGGTGTGTGTGCGTGTCTCTGTGTGTGTGTACGTGTGTATGTGTGTGTGTGTGTATGACAAAGAGAGAGATCCAGCTGCCTGCAGTGAACTGGCCCAGAACCCCTCCTGGGCTCTGTCTGGGAACCCTCAGAAGCGCCTCTGCTCCAGGCACTCCGCTGCTCAACCGCCTCCAAATCCACTCTCTGACTCAGCCCCGTCAGGGAGCATCCACCAAAACAAAGCGAAGACTTATTCATTCTCCTTGGGTCTGTCTTCAAGGGCAGTGGCTCTGCGCCTCTGAATCAAAGCCAGGCACACAGGCAGACTCCTTGATCCACCACAACCTGCCTACTCTCTCCCTCTCTCCCCTGTCTCTCTCTCCTGATGTTCTCAGAGCTCTGTTCGGAGGCTCCCAGCATGCGCTGCACGGCTTTGCCTCGCGGCTTTGCTCCTCTGCCTAATCTAGATCAAACACACAATAGACATTTGTTGAGCAAATAATTTTTTTTACATGAAGGAGTGAATCCTGAAGGGCTTTTTCCTCATCCTTGTAGATTTAAACTCCTCAGTCTGCCCGACATCATCTCATCCTCAGCACTCGTCGACAGCCACTGCCCAGACTTATCCTGCGACCCATTTCCGGAAGGGCTGTGCGCACCGCAGCACGCGCCCTCGGGTGTCCTGCGCCCCTGAGCGCTGACACTGTGAGGCGTCCCACACCAACTGTGGATTGATTGACGCATCTGCTTCCTATGATTGCTTACTGCATAGCCAGTCTCCTTTGGCTAAAAAAAATAACTAGCACCTGCAGAGTGCTTTTGTGCTTATAACCAGCTTGGGCGTGTGACCCAAGTGAAGCCCATGGCACTATGATGGGTAGGGACGGGTCCCCACTGGCCAGATAAGAGAACTGAGGCTCCCACAGGGAGCCATCGACAATGAGACAGACCTTCCATGGCAAAATTCACTGCCTTTTCCGCTGAACCAGGACTGTCAGACGAGCCTAGTAGGATCCCATACGGACACCCAAACCTATTCTCAGTGTCCTTGCCAGGGTTCACCAGCTCTTCCGTCTGCCCGTGTCAGGGATTGTGGTCAGCGAGTGGACGCCTCATCATCCCCCAGCAGCAGGTACATGGTCTTCCCCCGAGTTATTCCCTATGCTGTAAAGTGTTCTTCCCTAATTATGCTGGTAAACACATTTTTCTTATTTGTACACTATGCAGAGGAAATCCTGGATTTCCATATTGTGTTGATTGCTTCACCTGATTAAGTTTTAAATTAGATTAAATTTTGCACTAGTCAGATGGGAAGCAGAAATAAATTGACTGGCTAATGAAGGAGTTCAAACTTAGCTGCTGGTTGGAGGGGAGGAGGAATAGGACATAAAAATGATATCCATTTATATCAGCTGAGCCACTCAAAAAAGGAGACTCCCAGTCATTTTTATTTGGAATCATCTTGGGCCATAAGGAAGTGGATCAGCAGCTGAGGAAGCCTAATAAATGCCAAGCGTCTGGGAGGCTGAGGGAGAGCTCTTTCTCCCAGATATGTCTTAGGTTTGATGTTTTAAGATGGTAAAATGCGAAGTCTCAGGAGTAGCAACACCTAAGGATGTTACCAGTCATCCTCTGGTTTCAGTGGGATTTGGGGATGGGGCACAGGGCCCCCATTTTGCACCACCAGTCCAGTTAGGGGTACACGCATTCTTAGGCACCTAACCTGCACCCTACAAAGGGGAAGAGTTAGGCCCTGGTTAAATTTAATAGTTTCCCTCCAATGGTCTCATTTTTTGAAGCCAATGGAGATGAGAAGGCTGTCAGCATTGTGGTCACTTCTCTTCCAAAAGCAATTTTAAAAAGAGCTGGGCTTGCTGACTTGGGCCTCGCTGGTATCTTCCCGTGGTTTCTTGTAGAAGTCTCAGTGTGTACTCTGTACCTCTGGAGAAAGCCCACTTCTTAGAGGATTCCATGTTTATTCATCGCCTTCTGTTAACTCTCTCCTCCCTGGAGTTTCAAATGCCCCTAGAATGGGATGGAGAACAGAGAGAAAAGCCTGGTTCTTCCCTGTTCTGAGTGCCTATTAGCATGTGGACAGAAGCTCCCAGGCATTCTCGAGCACTGGGCCTGGAAACCTGGGTCTCAGTGTCCAGGAGTCTGTGCCCAGCACTGTCTTTCTCACCTGGCCACTCACCAGCTCGGTTCTCTCAGGAAACCTCAGACCACATTGATTTAAGGAAATCTCACTGTGACGTATCAACCAATAGAAGAGGAAGAACCCAGTCCTCCTAAGGTCACCTCAAGGCTGAGCTCCACTGACTCCCTGTCAGCTTGCTCTGTGCTCCACATTTTATCTTAGGAGTAAGCACTGCAAAATGAATCACCTCCTTTCTTGCTCTGGTATTTTCTGTTTGCTAATACCCAGTTCTGATCTCAGTTCCCCTGATGTGACGACCAGCCGGGTACAAGCACAGGTGTTGCATTCTCACAATCTCCATGTGAGCGGGGCACCCTCCAACAGCTGTTACCTCATCCTAGAGAGCACAATTTTAACTGCAAGAAGTCACCAATAAGCTGGGAAACCCCCGAACAATCCCCAGGAAAGACACGTGTTGCTTAAGTCCTTTATTCGCCAGATCTCCCCACTCCCAGTTTTACTGAGATACAACTCATGTTGTATTCATCAAAGGCGTACAGTGTAAGGTTTTGATAGATTTATGTAACATGAAATAATTACCACAATAAGTTTAGTTAACATATATCACTGAGTTAAAATTTTATTTTTCTTGTGATGAGAACTTTTAAGATCTCTTAACAACTTTCAAATATATAATACAGTATTGTTAACTATAGTAATCATGCTGTATGTTACATCCCCAGAACTTCTTTCTCCGAAAACTGAAAATTTGTACCTTTTGATCACTATTCCAGCCCCCTGCGGCCCCAAACACCTGCTCCAGAAATCAGCAGTATGTTCTCTGTAGCTATGAGCTCAACTTCTTAAGGTTCCACATGTAAATGAGATCATATTAGTATTTGTGTTTCTCTGATGGCATTTCATTTAGCACAATGCCCTCAAGATCCATCCATGTTGTTGCAGGTATACGTTTCCTTCTTTGTATGGCTGAATAATATTCCATTGTATGTATGCAACATTTTCTTTATTCATTCTTCCATCAATAGAAACACTGTTTCCATGTCTTAGCTATTGTAAAGAACGCTGCAGAGAATATAGGAGCTCAGATGTCTTTTCGAGATAATGGTTTCATTTTCTCCATATGAATGCCCAGATATGGAACTGCTGGACAATATGACAGGTCTACGTTTATTTTTTTTAGGAATCTCCACACTGTTTTCTGTACTGCCTGAAACCAATTTACATTCCCAGTTTGCTGTACAAGGGTTCCCTTTTCTGCTCATCCTCCTCACCAACATTTATGATCTCTTATCTTTTCGATAAAAGTCATTCAAACAGGTGTGAGGTGATACCTCACTGTGGTCTTGATTCGTATTTCCCTGATGTTTAGTGGTGTTGGGCATCTTTTCACATATCAATTGATCATTTGGTTGTTTTCTTCAGAAAAATGTCTGTTCAGTTCTTCTGCCTTTTTTATTGGATTTTTTGTTGTATTGCTATTGAATTGTATAGATTATTCAACTTTTTAGATATTAAGCCCCTTATCAGATACACAATTTGCAAATATTTTCTTCCATTCAGTAGGTTACCTTTTCATTTACTTGATAATTTCCTTTGCTATGCAGAAGTATTTTAATTTGATGTAGTCTCCTTTGTTATTTTTTGCTTTTGTTGCCTTTGCTTTAGGTGTCAAATCCAAAAAAAGAAAGAAAAACCATTGTCAAGACCAATGTCAAGGAAATTACCCCTATGTTTCCTTCTAGAAGTGTTAATGGCTTTAGGTCTTTATGTTCAAGTTTTTGATCCATTTTGAGTTTGTTTTTGTGTATGGTGTAAGATAGAGATCCAGTCTCATTCCTTTGCATGTAGCTGTCCAGTTTTCCCAACACCATTTATGGAAGAGATTATCCCTCCCCCCAGCACATTTGTGGCTGCTGCTGCTGCTGCTAAGTTGCTTCAGTCGTGTCCGACTCTGTGCAACCCCATAGATGGCAGCCACCGGGCTCCCTCATCCCTGGGATTCTCCAGGCAAGAACACTAGAGTGGGTTGCCATTTCCTACTCCGATGCATGAAAATGAAAAGTGAAAATGAAGTCGCTCAGTCGCGTCCAACTCTCAGCAACCCCATGGACTGCAGTTGTTATAAATTAATTGACCATAATATGTGTGGGTTCACTTCTGGACTCTCTATTCTGACTCATTCATTTATTTGTCTGTTTTACACCAATACCACACCTTTTTGTTGAGAGGTTTTATATTGAATGGATGATGAATTTTGCTGAATATTTTTCTGAATTTTTTGCTGAGATGATCATATGATTTTTATCCTTCATTTGGTTAATGTGGTATATCACACTGACTGATTTGCAGGTATTGAACCATCCTTGCATCCGTGGAATAAACCCCACTTGATCATGGTACATCATCTTCTTAATATATTGTTAAATTTGATTTTCTAATATTTCATTGAAGATTTTTGCATCTATGTTCATCAGGTATACTGGCCTATAACTTTCATTTCTTTGTGATGTTCTTGTCTGGTTTTGGTATCAGGGTAATGCTGACTTCATAAACGAGTTTGGAAGTGTTCTCTCCTATTCTATTTTTTGGAAGAGTTTGAGAAGGTATTAATTTTTCTTTAAATGTCTGGTAGAATTCACCAGTGAAGCTGTCTCATCCCGGACTTTTGTTTGTTGGAAGGTTTTTTGTTTCTGATTCAATCTCCTTACAAATTAGTCTTTTCAGATTTTCTATTTCTTCATCATTCAATCTTGGTAGGTTATATGTTTCTAGCAGATATCTCTGATTACTCTCAGATCTAATCACTGATTTCTACTTGGCTCCTAAAAGACTTCAAGGCTCATTCTTCTCTCTGCACCTAAGCATTGCCTCAGAGCTCTGGCTATTACTAACTGATGTGGACATACTGTTTTCCTTCTTTGAAATAACCTCTTTAATGATGAGAAGGACTCAGTCATCATGGCCAAAGAAATGTATTTTAGTATCATGCAGTTTAACAGTAATTTTTCCAGAGAGGCAGTATATTACCCAGAAGGAAGGTAAAAATATAGATTAGTACTATGTGTGTGCTAAGGCACTTCAGTCATATCCAACTGTGTGTGACCCTGTGGACTGTACCCTGCCAGGCTCCTCTGTCCATGGGATTCTCTGGGCAAGAATACTGAGTGTTTTGCATGCCCTCCTCCAGGGAATCTTCCCAACCCTGGGATCGAACTCACATCTCCTGTGGTTCCTGCACTGCATATGGATTTTTTACTGCTGAGCTGCAAGAGAAGGCCCAAGATTAACATTAACTTATGATAAATTGAGAATATACATTATAATTCCAAGGGTAACCACTAAAAGAATAAAAACAGACTGCATAACACCTCGACTAAGAAGAAAAGTGTGAAAGCCTGAGAGCTGGCAACTGAGCTCAATTTAATAAGAGGTCAGAAATCAAAGGTCAGAACAAATTGCTGATGTTCTGACCTCTTATTAAATTTGAGCTCAGTCCATCTTTCAGGTCCATCTAGCCAAAGCTATAGTTTTTCCAGTAGTCATGTATGGATGTAAGAGTTGGACTGTAAAGAAAGCTGAGGGCCGAAGAATTGATGCTTTTGAACTGTGGTGTGGGACATAACTCTTGAAAGTCTGCAAGGAGAACCAGCCAGTCCATCCTAAAGGAAATCAGTCCTGAATATTTCTTGGAAGGGCTGATGCTGAAGCTGAAACTCCAATACTTTGGCCACCTGATGCAAAGAGCTGACTTATTGGAAAAGACCCTGATGCTGGGAAAGATTGAAGGCGGGAAAAGAAGGGGACAACAGAGGATGAAATGGTTGGTTGGCATCACTGACCCAATGGACATGAGTTTGAGTAAGCTCCGGGAATTAGTGATGGACAGGGAGGCCTGGCGTGCTGAAGTCCATGGGGTTGCAAAGAGTCAGACATGACTGAGTGACTGAACTAAACTGAGCTGAACTGATGGGATGGATGGCAGCCATGTTGCTCTTTGGGGTGAGACAGAAGTTCTAGGGAAGCAAGAAGTGTAACTGGACAGCAGCAGTTTCCCTGGTTCTACTTATAGCTGGCCACCCTCTGGATGTAACACTAACAGCCAAACAGGTCTATTCCTGTGGCCTCAAGATGCCTTCAGCAAGGCATTTGCTGTTGGCCTCAGAGTTTCTCACAAATAGTTTGACTTTTGGAGAAATTTTAAAGGGTCATTTTCCAGGAGTTATTTTCTCCTTTATTTTTATGAGATTTACTTATATCTGTTCTCTTTGACCCAGAGCTTAGAGCTCAATAATCACTACTACTACTACCCTCATCCATTAGCACCACCAATGAGAAGACTAATCTTACGAAATTATTCCTGTTTGCAGAGAGAGTGAACACAGCTTTTCTCAGATATCAAAGAGGGGACAGTTAAGGCAAATGTCTAGTGACTAATTGTGATTTGTACCTGTTGGCATTCACTTAAGTAACAGTTACTATGTAAAATTAGAAAACCTAGCATTTTTTGAGCATTTGCTTTGCTCCAGACACAATTCCAAACACATTACATATATTGATGCATTTGATCAATATAATCAAATCTACAAATAGTTCTTATTACCATGGCCACTTTACGATGTAAAACCGGCTTACAGAGAACTTAAACAAAGGGGCAGGCGTGGGATTAAACATGGGCTCTCGGGCATCGTCTTTGCAGTGTCCTTCACACTGTGTGTGTGAGACACTTCCCAAGACAGTCTCTTCCCTCAGCAAGCTTCTGGTTTAGTAAGGAAGTAAGCAAGTATCATGAGAAACACAACCTGGAATCAAGATTGCCAGGAGAAATATCAATAACCTCAGATATGCAGATGATACCACCCTTATGGCAGAAAGTGAAAAGGAACTAAAAAGCCTCTTGATGAAAGTAAAAGAGGAGAGTGAAAAAGTTGGCTTAAAGCTCAGCATTCAGAAAATGAAGATCATGGCATCCGGTCCCATCACTTCATGGGAAATAGATGGGGAAACAGTGGAAACAGTGTCAGACTTTATTTTTTTAGGCTCCAAAATCACTGCAGATGGTGACTGCAGCCATGAAATTAAAAGACGCTTGCTTACTCCTTGGAAGAAAAGTTATGACCAACCTAGATAGCATATTCAAAAGCAGAGACATTACTTTGCCGACTAAGGTCTGTCTAGTCAAGGCTATGGTTTTTCCTGTGGTCATGTATGGATGTGAGAGTTGGACTGTGAAGAAGGCTGAGCACATGCTTTTGAACTGTGGTGTTGGAGAAGACTCTTGAGAGTCCCTTGGACTGCAAGGAGATCCAACCAGTCCATTCTGAAGGAGATCAACCCTGGGATTTCTTTGGAAGGAATGATGCTAAAGATGAAACTCCAGTACTTTGGCCACCTTATGCGAAGAGTTGACTCATTGGAAAAGACTCTGATGCTGTGAGGGACTGGGGGCAGGAGGAGAAGGGGACGACCGAGGATGAGATCGCTGGATGGCATCACTGACTGGATGGACGCAAGTCTGAGTGAACTCCAGGAGTTGGTGATAGACAGGGAGGCCTAACTGTGCTGCGATTCATGGGGTCACAAAGAGTTGGACACGACTGAGCGACTGAACTGAACTGAACTGAAGAAAGTATACACAAACTCTGAAACAAGACAGACAGGATGAAAAATATAAAAGAGTTATAGGTAGTGTAATAGAAAGGAAGAGATCATGAACAATAAGGAAGAGAATGGCTTTGGGAGGATAAGGAGGATTTATTCCACCAGCATCACCAATAAATATTAGCCATAAAGTCGACTGTATGAAGATGGGGTAAGCATGCCAAGTGTAGAAAACAGTGTGAGCGGAACAAATCAGTGACCAGCCTGTGTTTGGACAATGGCCAGTAATGCTGGTTTGCCTGGAATGTAATAGCAGAAACAATGACAGTGATGACAGATGTAATGAGTATTTCCAAAGCCCCAGGCACAAGTCTAAGCATTAACTGATCTAGCCCACTGCACATCCCTATGGGTACTGTTCTTGTTTGTATTTTGGAAATGAAGAAGCGAATGCCAACAAGACAGTATTTGTATGAAGTCACAGGGCTAGACTTAAAGATGGGCTCCAACCTAGACAGGCCGGGCCCTGCAGCAGAACTCACGCCGCCTGCCGGAGGGTGGGCGGGGCCTTAGTGAGAGTCCTGTGGGAGAAGAGCGTGCGCGTCACTGACCTGGGTCCAAGTCCCGTCTATTAGTGTTTATGACCTTGGGTAAGGGATTGAATCTCTCTCAATTTCCATACTTATAACTTGAAAACAATAGCATCTCCCTTGGTCCTCTGTAAGGACTGGTAGAGAGCCCGACACGTAACTAGAAGGCAGGTCCTAGAATGCCAGCTTTGAGAATAAACACGTAATTCATTACATGTTCTTAAGACTTTTGCAAACAATGGGATTGCGACTGGGCTCTAAGAAGAATCACTGGAGAGTTTATTAAATGTACAGGGTCCTAACTGGCAAGTCCTAGATCTTCAGGGGCATTTCAGAATCCTAGGTTTATCTTACCAAACATTATAGTATATCATCCAAGAATTCATCCTATGGAAATAGAGATGTACTAAAATAAATATACAAGCATGCATTATTATAAGCAAATAAGTAGAAACAACTGAAACATTAAAAAAATAAGATCTCTGTTATATAAATGATACAAGGCATATAATGGAATGCTATAAAGACATTAAAATACTATATGATCACTAAATGCTCACAGTGAATTATTAGATGAAATAGACTATAGAACAGTATATATTGTATGACCTCATAAACGTGCAAATCTGTGTGCATGTCCATTAAAAGAACTGAATAGCTATAAGATATATTTGCAGTGATTCACCAGTATAATTATAGGTATTGCAGTTTTCTTCTTTGTATATTTTCTATTTTCCAAATTTTCAGAGGAAATATTTATTACTTTTTATATTTAAAAAATGTTTATATATTTTTAATGTATTAAAACCTTAGATATGGGACTTCCCTGGCAGTCCAGTGGTTAAGACTCTGTAATTCCACTGCAGGGGACAGAGTTTCAGTCCCTGGTGTTACACAGCTCCCCCACACCCAAACAACAACAAAACCCTTGGATATATTGCTTTAATTGGGAATATTTTAGTAACAATAATAAACCCATAAGAGGGAAATTAATTGTGGAGCATCTGTCTGGTCAGCGTGGCAGGATACTAGGTGTTTAGTTTTGCATTTATCTTGTTACTTTTGTAGTTAGCCTAAGGATTCAGAATTTGGAAAAAAAAAAAAAAGAACTATATAAGTTAGTTAGGTCAAATGCAAATACTGAAATCCTTTTTCTTTGCTAAACCTTTCAAGAACTGGGCCTTTCAGCCTGATCAGCCTGGAGGAGATGGGCATCCCAAATCAGTGCCCTGGTATGAAGAGACTTTACACAGAGAAGTGATTAAAGGTGGCAGAAGAGACGATAGTTCTGCTGCCACGAAAATGGGGCAGATGTAGGCTTCATCTTACTGTGGACTTTCTGTTTCTGTCACAGCAGAAAAAAACATTAAATTATTAAAGCCTGTGCTTCAGAAGCTGAGGAGAGATGTTTTATGAATACCGCCATGACCACTAAATCCATTTTACTGTGGACAGATTTATTCTCTTAAATTCATAGTGACATGCTCCTTTGACTCACACATGGTAGCAAGCACATTGCTTTATGAGGTAGTTCCCGGGTCTGCAAAGCATCCTGGATCCAATAGGAGAATGAATAGTAAAGGGAGGCTTGCTTGTCTGGGAAATGTCTCAGTGGGCAGGTTCCCTCATGATCAGCTCTGCACACGTGCCAAGGGCTGAGCTGCAGAAGGGGTGGGGCCGTCACGGGGACAGAGCTGTGGTTGCCAGGAACGTCAGGGCTGTCATATGATGGACGGTGGGGAGGTCTCCTCTGTGGCTGTAAAGCTTGGGCTGGATTAGATTGGGAGATGGTGATTATAAACTTCTGTTGGAGTTGCAACACTAGTGTTCATTTGATTTTTACTCTAACCATGTATTTCTCACACATCCCTTCTAGTTGTGTGATACAGACTGGTTTAAGTTAAAGCAAATTTAAACTCCTTTCTCTTACGGTTTTCTCATAGCCCTTGACAATGTAAGACTCCCTGGGCTGCCAAGGCGTGACTGGGCCTGGATTGCTACATTTGGAAGTGATGAGTGAGATTCTATAGAGGGTAGGATAACATGCCCAGCGCTCACTAAGGGCAGAACCAAAGCAAGAAACATCCCGGTACAGGCCCATCTCTAAGGGGTGAAGGAGGAGAGGCTTGGAAAGAGAACCAAAAGGGAGAAGCCAAGCAGCTGAGAGCACTTCAGAAGAGAGGGAGATTACGTGAGCCAGCCAAGAGCGCACGCCAAGAAGAAGGAAGAGACTGAAAATGTGAAATGTTACGGCAAGCTGAACCTGACCAAGACTGAAGCTAGAGGCAGCCTGGAGGAGTCTCATAGAAAGGTGGGGCAAAACAAACGGCTGTTTGTGCCAAACTGTGGGGGAGGCAGGAGAAACAGGGGTTGTGTTTCTTGCTGTGTGTTTATTTCATTTGTTTATTTTTGTAGTGATAATTGCCACAAAGAAAATAACGCAGGGTAAAAATTTAGGCTTCACTGGTAGCTCAGCATTAGAAGAATACAACTGCTGTGGAGGAAACGTGGGTTCTGTCCCTGGGTTGGATCCCTGGATCAGGAAGATCCCCTGGAGAAGGGAATGGCAACCCACTCTAGTACTCTTGCCTGAGAAATCCCATGGACAGAGGAGCGTGGAAGGCTACAGGCCCTGGGATCGATAAAGAGTCAGACATGACATAGCGACTCAACAACAAAACAGCAACAAAGGATAGACACTGATAAAGCAGGGGTGCCATCTATCTATCTGTTCATATTTGGTCACTCCATGCAGCATGCGGGCTTAGTTCCCCCAAGAGGAATCTCACATCTGATGCAGTGGAGGTGCAGAGTCCTCACCACTGGGCCACCTGGGAAGTCCTGGGGGTTATCTTAAAAATAAAGAGAGGGCACAGAGAAAGCCCCCAGGACAGGTGAAGCTTGTGCAGGGAGTTGACTGCAGTGAGGGAGTGGGCCACACAGATTTCTGTGAGAAGGTGCAGAGTGAACTTTAAGTCCAAAGGCCCCAAGAAGGGACTTCTGTTGTGTGTGTGTTTTAAGTCAGCCTTGTTGTGTGTATGTTGTGTGTGTGTTGCATGTGAAGGTGAAGGTGAAGGTGAAGTCGCTCAGTCGTGTCCGACTCTTTGCGACCCCGTGGACTGTAACCTACTAGGCTTCTCGGTCCATGGGATTCTCCAGGCAAGAATACTAGAGTGGATTGCCATTTCCTTCTCCAGGGGATCTTCCCAACCCAGGTATCGAACCCGGGTCTCCCACAGTGCAGGCAGATGCTTTAACCTCTGAGCCACCAGGGAAGCCCTGTTGTGTGTGTGTTGCATGTATGTTGCGTGTATGTTGCATGTATGTTGTATGTATGTTGTGTGTTTTTAAGTTGGCCTTGTTGAGGTGTAATTTTAAAACTAATTAAACCCACTAATTTTACATGTACATGTTGATGACTTTTGAAACATGTATACATACCATCATCCTTCAGGATCCTCGGAGGATTGATTCCAGCCCCTCCTCCACCCCACACCTTGATCCTTCCCTTCACAGATTCTCAAGTCCCTTAAATAAAATGACGTAGAGTGGCACATAACCACCACAATCTTTGCATACCTTAAATCATTTCTAGATTACTTTTAATACCCAATACAATGTAAACAACATGTAATTAGTGTGAGGCAAAGCTTAACTTTCTAGAAGTTTCTGGAATTTTTTTTTCCAAATATTTTGGATCCACAGTTGATTAGAATCCAAGGATGCAGAACCTGTGGATATGAAGGGTTGACTGTAGTTGTATAACTGCCACTATAATCATGTTACAGAACAAATTTATTTTTCCAAAAAGTTCCCTTGTGCTCTTTTCAGTCAAACCTCTGCTTCCATCTCAGGGCCCTAGCAACTAATCTACGTTCTGTCACTATAGTTTGGCCTTTTCTAGAATTTCATGTAAATGGAATCATGTTTTCTCTCTTTTATTTTTCTGGCTTTCTCCACTTAGCATAATGCTGAGAAATACATCCATGTTGTTGTGTTTTAGCAGTCTGCTCCCTTTTCTTGCTGAATAGTATTCCTTAGCATGAATATATTAGAAAGTGTTAACCCTTTCAACAGTTGATGGACATCTTGTTGTTACCAGTTTGAGGAAATTATGAATAAAACTGCTAGATATAAATGAGAACATGTGGACATATTCTTTTCATTTCTCTGAAACAGTAAAAAGATTTCTAGAAATAAAGCAGGGCTGCATAAAACTTTTTAAGAAATTGCCAAACTGTATTCACCGAAGTGACTGCACCATTTTACATACTCAACAGCAATGGGTGAGAGTTCCACCAAAAATACTGAGTTTTGACGAAGTTGCCACACATCTTTGCTAAAAATTGACATTGACAATCTCTTTAATTTAGCTCTTCAAATGGGATATGTAGTAGACTATCACTGGGATTTTAATTTACATTCCCCTAATGATAGATAATTTGAACATTTTTCCATAAGCTTATTATATATCTAATTTGGTAATGTGTCAATAAACATTTCACCTACTTTTTCATTGAGTTGTAAAAGTTCTTTGTATATTCTAGATTCAAACTCTTTATCAAATACATGCTTACAAATATTCTTTCCCAGGCTGTGATTTATCTTTTCATTTTCTTATGAGCATTTTTAATTTTTATGATGCTCAGCATAACAATTTATCCTTTCATGGTTCATGCTTTTTCCCTTCTAGGAGATTCCTCTATAGTTTTATTTTTAATCTATTTTTTAATTTATTTGGCTGGTTGAGTCTTAGTTTCAGCACATGGGAGCTTTCGCTTCAGTGCATAGACTCTCTGGTTTTGGTGCTCAGGCTCAGTACTTGCACTGCATGGACTTAGTTGCTCCACACCATGTGGGATCTTAGTTCCCTGAACAGGGATGAAAACAATGTCCCCTGCATTGGAAGGTGGATTCTTAACCACTGGACCACCGGGGAAGTCCCTATAATTTTAAATCTTAAGTTTAGGTTTATTATCCAACTTGAATTAATTTTGAATATGATCTAAGAGTCATTTTTGTATGATGTTCTAGTATTTGTTAGACAATCTACTCCTCCATTGAATCGATATCTTTGCTAAAACTCAATTCAGCATATTCCAGTGGTTACATTTCTGGTCTTAATTTCTTCCATTTGATCTAATTATTGATTTCTTCAGTTGTACTTTAAATCAATTGAAAAAATTAATTAAAAATACATTTATATAGCCTTTTATGTCTACCATTACTGGAGCTCTTTGTTTCTTCATGTTGGTTCGAATCACTGTTAAGTGTACTTTATTTCAGCTTGAAAGGCTCCCTTCAGTAGCTCTTGGAGGGTAGGTTGGCTAGAAACAAATGCCCTCAAGTTTTGTTGTATGAGTATGTCTTATTTTTCCTTTATTTGTGAAGAATTGTGTTGCTAGTTGTAGATTTCTTGATTAAAAATCTTTTGCTTTCAGGGCTTTGACTGTTCAATCCCACTGCCTCTGATCTCCAGAGTTTTTCATGAGATATTGATCTTCATGTTGCTCCATACTGATGAGCTTTTTTTTTTTTTTAATTGTTGCTGCTTTTGTGGTTCTATCTTTGTCTTTGTCTTTCAGCAGTGTGACTGTGATGTGCCTAGGTGTTGACCTCTTTAATTTATTGTACTTGAAGTTTATTGAGCTTACTGATATGTAATGTTTTGCATCAAATTTGGAAAGTTTACAGCCACTACTTCTTTAAATAGTCTTGCTGCTCTTCTTGTGCAGCTTCTCTTTTCAGAACTCCCATTATTCACATGTTGACATATGTTTGACAGTAAACCACAGATCTCTAGAGGTCTGTTCATTTTTCTTCACTCATTTTTCTTTCTCTTCCTCAGATGAATAATCTCAATGGGCTTATTTTCAAGTTCACTGATTCTTTTCCTGCTCACATTTGCTGTTGAGTCCATCTAGCCCTTCATTTTAAGTGTTGTGCTCTTTGATCCTAGAATTTCTAACTTCTATTTGTGTATATATACATATATAAATATATTAGATATATACATACATTGTTGTATCTCTTCATTACTATTCTCTTCACTGAACCATTGTTCTCATACTTTCTTTTAGTTCCTTGTACATGTCTTCCATTAGTTCTTTGAACATATTCAAAATATATGAGCTAGAATCTTGTCTAGTAAATCCAAAATTTGTGCTCCATCAGAGATAGTATTGTATTAGCTGGTTTTTCTTTCCTGTACATGGGCTGTGCTTTCTTTTTTCTTTGCATCTCTCAAAACTTTTTGTTCAAATAATACAACGTGGCAATTCTGGAAGTCAGGATCTCCCTCCCTCTAAGATTTATGGTTGTTAGTTTTCTAAACTAATTCTGTTGAGTCTGTATTTTTTGATCATGTGTACTTATGAAGTTTTTACTGGGTGAGCTTGAGGTCAACTCATCAGAAATGTCCTTAAATGTCTGGAACCAATATGTCTCCCAGTCTTTGTTATGGGGCTGTATGTGTATGTTAGGCAATACATTCAGCACTCAGCCAGGCAGTCTACATTTCTGCTTTGGCCTTCACTTGCTATTTTCACACAGCCAGAAGGTCAACCAGAAGGGAGCCTCCTTAAGTTTTTCCTGAGGATGCACATAGCTCTGAGCATGCATACAGCCCTACAAGGACATGCGACCTTATAGATTCCCAGAAACATACCAGAGCTTTTCAGAGCCTCCCATAGACATCTTATTATCCAGCTTTTACTTTAATGCTTTTGGAGAACACATTCTTTACCCTAAATGCTAAACCAGTTCTTCAGATCGTTGCAATATTAGACAATTGCCTCAAGCTGTCTCCAACAAACATTCCCGAGCAAAGGTATTTGCACTAGGCAAGCTCCTAGTCAGGTCAAATGAAGAAGAATTTTGTGACTGGTCTCTTGGAGAACCACCAAATGGGTCAAATAATGACAATTTTCTGAGAATGAGGTTTCAGATGAGTTCCATCTCCAGTCTGCCGCCCCCTCTGATCACTGCCAGGCTGCTGGTTTTCACTGTAAATGTGGGCTGTTTGTTTTCAGAGCTACTTCAGAATTGGGGAAATGGGGATGGAAATTAGATAATGTGTTCTTACAAAGATTCAGCTATTTTCTTGAATAGACTCCCAATTTGCTGCAAGTCTTTGGATGATTTCCAGAGATAAGAAAAAGATGAATCTGACAATTTTCTCAGTGGTCTCATTGCCCTTAAAAAGTTTTGGAGGTTCTTACTCTGCCGTTCTTGCTTACATTGTGTCTCTGTGATCCATACATTAATCTAAATAGAAATGTCACAATCTCTTGAATACAGTAAATCTTAAAATCAGTGTGAGTACTTCAGTTTGGTTCTTACTTTTCAAAACTGTTTTGACTAGTTTAGGGCATTTACATTTACATATAAATATTAGATGTTACTTGCCAGTGTTTACCCAATGAGCCAGCTACAAATGTGATTAGGATTCTCTAAATCTATAAATAAATTTTGGCAAAAGTGACATTAAAAAATATTGAGTCTCCAATTAATGAGCATGATGTTCTCTCCATTTATTTAGATCGTCTTTAATTTTTCTCAACACTATTTTGTAGTCTTCAGTGTACAGATCTTGCATGCATTTTCTGAAATATGTCACTAAATATTGATATAATTATAAATGACATTATATTTTAAATTTAATTGTTCATTGCTAGTATACATAAATACAATTGTTTTTTAATACCAATATTGCTAAATTCACCTAAAAGTTTAGCTACCACTTTTGTAAATTCAGTAGTATTTATACACGGTCAATCATGTCACATCATCCATGAGTATAATCTTTTTTTTTTTTTTTGGTTTTGATGTCTACACATTTGACTTGTTTTTTCTGGAGAAAAGAAGTGCTCATTGGTTCACTTTTACTGAACCAATGAGCACTTCCAGTACAAAGTACAATGGAGAAAGCAAGAGCAGATAATCCTGTTTTGCTCTAAATATTAGGGGTGAAGTTAGGGATGATGCATTCAGTTTTCTATCACCAAGTATAATAGTTAGATGTATCAGGTTGAGGAAACTGTCTTCCTTTCATGCTTTCCATTCCACTTCATTTGTTGCTGAGTTTTTCTAAATCATGTTGTTGTTCAGTCGCTAAGTCATGTCTGACTCTTTTCCAAATCAGAAATGAATACTAAATTTTTGTCAAATGCTTTTTCAGCATCTATTGAGATGATTGTGTGATTTTTCTTTTTAAATCTGTTAGCATGGTCAATTCCATTGATTTTTACATGATAACTAAGCTTTGTATTCCTGGCATAAACCCTACTTGGTAATGATATATTCTGGACCATGCTTTTGCTAAGCTTTTGCTAAGAATTTTTCCTGTGTTCCTGAAAGATATTAATCTGCAATTTCTTTTCTTGTAATGTCTTTGTATTGTTTTGTTATCAGGACATTGGCCTCACAGAATGATTTGGAAAATGTTCCTTCCTCTTTTGTTTTCTTGGAGAGACTGTAAATTGGTGTTATTGCTTTTCTAAATGGTTACTAGAATTCATCAGTGAAGGCCTCTGGGCTGGAGTTTTCTTTGTGTGTTTTTTTAAAACAACTTTTTTATTTTAGAAAAGTTTTACAGAAAAGCTATGAAGATAGTACAGAGAGTTTCCATATACTCCACATCAAATTTATCTTATTAACAGTTGCATTAATATGGTACATTTATCATAATTATAAGCTGATACAGATAGACTATTATTAACTAAAGTTCATAATCTATTCATATTTAAATTTTTTTCTTAATGTCCTTTTTTTGTTCCAAGATCACATAGGGTACCATGATACTGCTAGTTTTCCTATCACTTTAATATCTTGTTGGATTTTCTGTATGTCTCAGGAAACTCAAACAGGAGCTCTGTATCAACCTAGAAGGATGGAGTGAGGAGGGAGATTGGAGGGAGTCTCAAAAGGGAGGGGATATATGTATACCTATGGTTGATTCATGTTGAGGTTTGACAGAAAACAACAAAATTCTGTAAACCAATTACCCTTCTATTTGAATAAATTTTTTAAAAGTCTTGTTGGCTAAGACAGTTTCTAAGATCTTCCTTCTTTTGATCATCTTGAAGGTTTTGAGGAGTACTGGTCAAGGTATTTTATTGAATATCCCTAAATTGGGGCTTGTTTTATGTTTTTTTCATTATTAGATTGGAATGATGAGTTTTGCGGAGGAAGACCACAGGGTTAAAAGTATTGTTTTCATTTCATTATACTAAAGGCACATGCTATTAAGGTAAATTATCACTATTGATACTAATTTTGATTACCTACCTGAGATAATGTTTTTCAGATTTCTTCAGTGTAAATTTACTCTTTTCATTCTCAGGAAAGTTTAAACTATAAATTTAATTTCATTAATAGTTACAGGG